>OZ022414.1:12966595-13072248 GCA_963989365.1 Rhimphoctona megacephalus | reverse complement strand
CGGTTTTTTACACTATTTTCGCACTCCAAAATGTTCAAGTGAGTCGTAAAACTCTTCAATATTCAATCCATCCGTATTTTTACTGCTCAAGTTCCAAAATGAACGTTGTAGGATACTTGGGGAATTTATCGAGGTGATATCTTGCATGTCCAAGGATTGGTTCACGGCGAGAGATGTGTACAGGAGTGTAATGTCAACAGTAAAAGCCCTCTAGCCCTCTGGGTCGTGTTAATACCACGGTCGAAGTGATCACCCCAGCTTATACCCTATACGAGAGCAATGTGAGTACACTGTACACACAATATTCCTGATACCATTACTTGCAGCCCGTACGGAAAAAGGAGAAAATGGCGATCAACTAAAAGCAGCATTCAATTATTCTTACATCCATTTGAACAGTTATATTATTTGTGTTGAAAATAATCTACATGATCAGTATGTTTCTTTGATTTTTAATTCTTAATTTAAAAAAAAAATCATTAATGTACTTTTTTAGCAATCGATGAAAAGATATGTAGAAAAAAAATCGTTCCTATTACGTAAGCAGACAGATTTCAACGTTAAAAAAATTATCTAAATACTTAGAACAAAAATTGAGTTCATCCAATATCAATCGATACTTTTTGGAGCTGCTAATCATAAAGCTTGTATCTTAAGAGATAAATGCTTGATTCCCAACCCATTATTTTCCATAACGAGACGATTAAAAAACTTCCCGCGGGCAGGATAGTCGTGAACAGCTAAGGTATGTTTCTGTACCTATAACATTGATATTAAGTAGGCGGAATAATACTTTTTAAACAGATTATTTTGCAGCATTTTGAAATTTTTTAACAAAAACCCAAGAGCAATTGCTCGAGTAACTATAAATTCGCTACCGCGAATCTTTATTATAGGAATGAGAGAAAAAAGATTTTCAAATCTTCAAGAATTTTTTTTAACAACTTCACCTACATTGTAAACAGGGTATGAACCCTTGATCGAAGGATAAATTAAGATCCTCTTAAAGCTCCGTAATTTGTGACTTTTCTCAGTTTACTTCTTACTTTTGGTTCATTGTTTCCCAGCGTACTCAAATTTCCTGGAGATTCGCTTGCATCTCATAAATCACGAGGGTCTCGTATCGATTACATAAACCAGTGTGGGAAATCCGATTCGACGAGCCGACGACGTCGCCGATAGACTTGTATCAGTCTCTCTCTCTCTCCTCTCTCTCTCTCTCTCTCTCTCTCTCTCTCTCTCTCTCTCTCTCTCTCTCTCTCTCTCTCTTTCCATCTCACTTTCCTAATTTTACTCACATAATTTACGCTTCGCTAACTTTAAACACATAACTATATGTATTCCACTTACCATAAACCTCATTCTCGACTATTACGCGACGTCATTGAATTATCCTCCTAGTTCGGAGAGTGATCGATGACGTTCAACGTATAGACTGTTTTTTTTTGGTCTTATACCTGCTAAGGCAGATAATTGGGTACAGTTCAAACTCATAAGCCTTATCATAAACTGACAAACTGATTGTAATTATACGCGGTGCCCGCCCGTTTCATTAAATACAATCTCTTAAAAAGTATTCATTTTTTTCCTCAGCTTATCATGAGAATTTCTGCAAATAAAAAAATGCCTATATGATGATAATATTTCTCATTGTATTCAGAAATTTTAAAAAAATATTAAAATCTTTTTTGCAACTTAATTAAGGTATATTTTTATGCAACTCTGACAAGTATGAATAGTTATTTTGGAAAATTTCAATAAAACCGGAGGCCCCCGAATAAAACAATTTTTCACAGGTAGAAGAAAAAAACAATAATCAGATACCCAAAAAAATTTTTCCCCGACATAGGAAGAAACAAACTTATCCTAATCGTATAAAAAGTAATACTTTGCAATTTCTGGGTCTGTGTATAAGTCTTTTGTGCTCAATCCGAAGCTACGAAAAAGTCTATAAATATCAATTTTAGGATAACGGAAATGTATATACCCAAGTTTTTTCATAGACATGTGCTATATATGTACAGTGATTTTTTACACTCGTATATACATATACACGTACATAACACGTTACGAGTTTCCGATTCTTTATATATACCCTTGGCAAGCTTCGCCACGATATAGAATCATGAAAAGGCAAACTTTTCGACCCTTTCGATTTCCACTCTTCGAGACGGTAACGACACAAAAGCGAGGATGAAATTGGTGTGAAAGAAAGAAGGAGATAATGATTGTATATATGGTTCGCATTTTTTACATTATATATATATATATATATATATATATATATATATATATAAAGTTATTTTGCTAGAAGTTGTATCGAAATCCACGAGCTCGATATCCACATACAGAGATCGATTTTCAGTAGATATTCGGATAAAAAGTTTGGTCAAGTTTTTTTTCTTCGCACTTTCTCGTCTTTAACGAAGTGCATTGAGTTACGTGGGGCTGAGCCGAGACACGTCGAAAACGTCTACGAAATGATAAGGAACTAAAAAGGAGACTGCAAGGTGGTTATCCGATTGTCCTTTGAAGGAAAATACGATTTCCGTTCAAGGACAGACTGCGTAATATGCTGTGGAACGTCAATCGAAGCGTCGCGACGCTCCCCAAAATAAGCAAAAGCCCCGGCCCAGATTATTGGCCTCTAAGAGCTAAAGTTTGTATTGATCTACATATACATATATATTTGCATATAAATCTATCTACCGGGACGAGCGTGAGGCAAAATCGAAGTAACGAGAATAATTGAAAAAAAACCAGGGATAAGGTAAAAGAAAAAAATTTAAACCGATTCTCTCGTGGACTCGGTGCTGAACATGGGAAATTCAAAATCTCTGTCACGTTTTCGACAAATCCCCCGTCACAGGATCATTGAGAGCTGAAATCTTCTTGAAATCGTAAATAAGAAACTTTCCCAGATAACGAAAAAAAATTTAAACCCATACATTTTGACATAAATTTTAATAAATTGACTCACTAAGGGCCAGTTTATCTATTTCCTAGTGAATTTAATTTGACGATTAAGCATGCACGCCAATGGTATTATGCATCAGGTGAAATTTACCTAAAGGTGAGCACTTTTTCGCACACATTTTTGATGCTCATTTTTTTCGAGGTCGCTGTCTAATAAAAAATTCCGGTGATATTCAAGATCTGTCATGAATGTGACAGCTGACAAATATCAATTGTGATTTTTAATTAGTGACAATCGTGACTTTCGGTTAGTAGAAAGAGTGATAGTGCGAGAATGAAGCGTTATTTATATTGATGATGACTAACCTATATTGAGTTATAGTGATAATCCGGAAATCAAGTGTCAATTGATTTGAATATATACTTTAAAATTATTTCCAAATAAATTAAGCCAAAAGAATTTTAATTGGAAAAAATAATATTCGGCTGAAAATATTTCGCCGATTTTTTTACGCTAAATGTACACAATGTGAAATTCGTGATGGACAAACGTTATCATAACCTTGCAAAGCATTTCAGTCGACAGTATTTTTTCCATCCAAATGTTAGCGGGTAACTTTGTTGGTATAAGTTTGTCTGTTTCGAAATCCCAAAAAGAAAGTATACATTAAAAAAATATTCCAACAGAAATAAAACGCACAGGAAGTATTCTAATGAAAAAAAAAAACAATCCGGATGAAACAATACTATGAAAAGGAATCAAAATGATGTGAAGAAAGTTTTGAGTTAGAAGCAGCCAAAATTATTAGGAACCCCGTGATGTTTCTATTCGGACAAAAAGTTGGATATCTCGGTAAAAAAATACAAACCAATTTAGCAAACGAGGTTTCAAAGCAAAAAAATCTAACTTTATTTTATCTTTTTGTTCAATTCATGGGATTTTTTTTGCGCTCAATACGTAATTTTAAATATGGCTGTTTTTTGCGATTTTTTCATTCCGCAAAATCTGGTGCTGCGCTTTTGTAAAATGCTAAACTGACTTTTTGGTCAGAAAACCTTAAAAAGGAGATCATCAGCTTGAAGGTGGTTTTTTTAAAAAAAGTTCTTCGATTTTTTTCGTTATCGGTGTACAAAGTACTCCTATTATCGTCACTCCTCACGAAGGGAAAGCCCAGCGCTCGGATCCTACCACGCCAACGCCATAAAATATAAAAAATATTAAGCATGAACCCTTACATTTACTAAACACAACTTTTTTCCGGAATTTTCAAACATCATTTTGCGAATTACATTCCGTGAAACAAACAAAAATCTTCTCTCATTCTTTTTCTCGCCATCCCCTCCCTTCCTATCTCTCTCTCTCTCTCTCTCTCTCTCTATCTCTCTTGGTATATTCTTATCTTTTTCATTCTTCTTTTCGTCGTTTACCTTGCGGAGCAATCCGGCGATGGCGTTTCCGCTACTTTCACCCCTTTTGTACGATGAATGGGAACCCAGCAGAGCACACGGTGTAATCGGCTCAGAGGCGCTCGCTTGCCGTTCCTCTCTGCACGCGAGAGTAACGCGAATGTGCACATTCACGATTTAGCAACGAGCTCGAGTGGAGAGTGGAGAACGGTCCTCGCACCAGTGCACCGTTTTCTCTGTAGTTTTTATTCCTGTTCGTCGGCATTGGACCAAGTACGTTTCGTGCATATATATATATATATATATATATATATATATATATATATATATATATCGTTACATGTACTATTACATTGGGGAAAACTCTCGCCGACAATTGGCGAACCTCGAACGAGTTATCCGAGCAACCCCAAGTTTGTACACTTCACCGTACGTGTCTATATGTGTTTACTTTATTTAGCTCTTCATGTAAGCTTTTTCGTTAATTACTGTATACATTTACATTCTCTGCGCAATAGTTTTCGCAGCAATTATAATGTTAAAAGTATATAGAACATTGTATAAAAAGGAATTTTTAATAATAAAAAAAGGAATGTATAAGAAGGAATATTTATCGTAAGAAAAACTCAAATTCCATGCATTAAGAACGAACAATTGTACATTCATGCAATATTAGTCCTATATTGCTTGTCTTGTTCCCAATTGTTTCGGCAGTTTATGGGTATGATCAGTCACGTGAATCCGTCTCTATAGCACTCATGCATCCGTCATCTCGTATCTCTCTCGTTCTTGGGGACCTTTTTTCGCGATTGATCCATGGTCTTAAGTGATAAAAAAGCGTAAGAGAGTGTGACACTCTTCGACCCGAAATTTAATCGAAAACTTAAATTCACTCCACTGACCATTCAATCTGAGACACCCGCCTATACAGACATATCCATTTCTGTAGAAATGTAATACATATACATATTTATTGACGAGATATATCTCACAAACAACGTCCGGGAAATCCATATATTATTCGGTACTAAACATGTACATGTATGATTCAATGTGCAGCCCCCGCGAGCCTGTATTTTATTCTATGAATCTCGCGGATGGTAGAATTTCAACATTGCAGAATCCAATGACCCGTAAAATAATGAGAAGACAAAATTAGAAAAGGCATATACACAAATGCAAACCATTTAGAGAGCGCAAGAAAACCCAATGGGGTTCATGTTTTTACAAGGTATACGAAAATATAGAAAAAACATTAGCACTTCACGGTTCTTCTGTAAATATGGCTTTTAGACTTTTGTACGACTACGCTTAAATTTCCGATCATATTGCACTTAGAAGGTGAAAAGGTAATAGCTACTAGTAAATTATTTGCTGAAAAAATAATTTCCGATTTTTGGGTAATTTATAGAAATTCTCGTCATTTTGATTTTAATTCCGTTATCGTCTCAATCGGCTAACAATAATCATTTTTACCAACTTATACCTTAGCTGTAGTTTGACTGTGCTGGAAACTTTATTTTAAATTATTTACATGAATTAGTTATTAATGTGCGATGATGATGAGAATAATTTTCGTTCAACAACAATTTATTCATCATTCCGTAATTAATTAAACTTTAGTTTCGAAGTCTGATGAATATTTGGTAAATACACAGTCATATGAAATCACACATTTCCAGAATCATAAGAAAGTATAATGAGTGGGTCGTATATACGTTTTTTCGCAATTTTTTTAAACTTTCGCAAAATTGATAAAATCAAAATTAACTTACATAGTACTATATTAAGACAATGTTCCCATTTCATTATTATTATTATTAAATCGTTTTAATTTTCGTTTACTTACTAAGAAATCCTTATTTTTATAAAAATGCAGCGTTATTTTTTATCCCATCACAATTATAATTTTTATCCTGTGAAACTAAGAATAAAAGTAATGTTTAAAAATAAAAATGTACTTTTTACTGAGATATGTTAACAAGATTAGGTTCTCTATACATATACTGACACATTAAATGATACATATTTTCACATACGCTTTATTCCCGTGTGGGATGTACCAAAAGTCAGGGAGTGAAGGAGAGAAGAGATAGAGGTCCATAAGGGATTTCCGAGGGGATCTCGCGGATACTCATACATTCATTAAAACCGAGTGCCATGGACGTGTATAGTGAAGTCAGCACTCGTATATACAAAATCTATGTATAGTATTATATGCATATATCATATACATATACAAGCTGCATTCCCCCGGGCATGTAAATTTCACGAGGCAGCTTTGTAAATTGGTTTAAAGCCCTGTGTCAACGTCGTGGTTATCGGCTTTCGCGAATGCACACCATATTATCTTGACATTACGTATGAGGTATATACGTAATAGCGAGTACGATTTAAACGAAGCAGAAATACTTTTTCTATGAAATTACTGAGGTTAAATTTCTTTCGGTCAATTCAATATCCCAAATAGCTACGAGGTACTGGAAGCGAGTAAAAAATTTAAAAATCGTTCAAAAAAGTTCAGATTTCGTAAAAGTTCCTTCTAAAATATTGAAGACGAAAAAAAATTCATCCCAGCATTTCAGTGTCATCGAAAATCCATATATGGCTATTTGTTTTATATGAAATTAAATTCACCGTCGTTCTTGTACTCCCCCCAGTTTCATTTTAAAGAAATTTTAGCCTACATAAGAGTTATCAGGAAGCCGCGGCAGTGGCTTGACGCAAAGTATTAAAAAATAACATTATGGGTTATGTGCGTGTGGTCGGGGCCAAACATTTTTCGATTGTAACGCTTGCGGTGGCGAAATGAGGAATGGCTACAGCCCTTTCTCATATGTTTAAACATGGTTCCTATCCCCATTTTTGTAAATATCAATCACGTGTAATCGTGGTAAAAAATATTATTATTGGAATCAACGCAATACGAAATTCACCAAATGCTAACATTTTTATACGAATATTTTGTTTATGGGAAAATTCTGGTATGCAGGCGAACGATCTCAATCGTAGCGCAACTAGTACATGCCATAACCAAAAAGCGCGTCAAATCGGAGTGTCAGCAATGTCGAAAAAGTCGAAAGGAAACAAGTGTTGCGTAAACAAAAACTCGAAAGGAATCGGTGTGTCATGCAATGTCGAAAAGAAAACAAGTGTTGCGTAAACAAAGCTTGACGTGTAAAAAAAAATTAGGTTAGTCAGTCACATCATTTTATAATTTAAATTTGCGACAATCTAGATTAATTACCACCTGATTAAAATTGATATTAAATAATAATGGGAACTTACCTCGCATATATAAAAAGGGTTCAATCATTTACCAATAATTCACTGGGTTATTAAATAATATATTATTTACACCGTGCAAAGAAAGAGGCAGCCATTTTCAAACATGACCACCTGGCGGCGCCACGAGGACAGATGCACATAGCCCATACGATATTTCGACGAAAAAATTAATAGAGAAAAGATAGAAATGTTTTTCACGGACGGCTCCAAAATGGGCGAGTGACAATTTGTGGGGTATGCATTGTACCGAGTCGCCACAACAACACTCACGAAACGTAGAGCGGATTCAAAAATGAGTATTCTTTCCGCAGAAGCTATGGCTATTTTAGAAACTCTCCAGATAATTCAAAATCTCAATATATCCAGAGCTTATATCTTTTCGGACAGCAGTAGTGTGCTGATATCGTGCAATTCGCACCACGTCGATACGAAAACGTCGTACCTGATCTTTAGTATTAAGGAACTTGCATATAAACTCGCAGAAAATAATATAGTGGTAAAATTCTATTGGATACCAGCCCACGTTGGCGTTCGGTACAACGAAATCGTTGATAAGGAAGCAAAAAAGTGCAATTAGAGAGGGAATAGACTGTCAGTTACTAATGCCTCATACCGATATATTTCGCAAATTTAAGGTAGAGATGAAGATCGAACTAAATAACTGGTACACTAATACCAGAGAAAACAAAGGGAAAAAATTTCTTGATGAGTTTTTTGAGTTTGACGCTAACCCGTGGTACAAGAAACTATATGTCAGCAGAAAGGCGATAGCGTCGCTAAACAGAATAAGATGTAATCACAATTCCTTAAATTATAGTTTGAATAGATTTAATATCGTTCAGAGTGATATGTGTGCGTGCGGATTGGGTCAAGATACGCCAGATCATGTTTTCTGGCAATGTCCATTATATACTGAACCTCGTAAGAATTTGACATCAGCACTGTCTAAATGCAAACTGTTCCCTCCATATTCGATCGCTGCGGTAATGTCAGCCAAATCCAAAAAGCCACCAGAGCATTAGCTGTCTTCGTGAATAAAATAGACCTAAGAATTTAATTAGAATAAGGAAAAAAACGAAAAAAAAATAAAAATAAAAATAAAAATAAAATACAAATAAACAAGTATACAAATATAATAAAAACTGAAATGTATTCAATGTAACATTCATGCAGTCAGTAGGGGATCTGCTCTACTGACGGGGCAGCATGGGCGCACATATAAGATGCAGCTCGAAGCCCTTAAAAATAAATTAAAAAAAAAGCCCATACGATATTTAACCTGTCAGCAGCCGCGCTACGTACACTTTAAACATTGGGCGCACGATGAGAGATTTTCTCATATGTACAGCTTCAAGTGCTTAATTTGATAAATAGAAACTTGAAAACAATTTCGCTACTGTGATTGTGGCTATTAAACATTTTTATTTTTAAAACACCATAAATACAACGATAATTAACACTAAAAACCAAAAAATAATAATTTAAAAAATTCAGAAATAAAAATTCACAAAATTTTTTTAACTCTTCTATTATACAGAAGAATAAATTTGGTGAAGATAGAAAAATTTTGAAATGCTTATGCCATTTGAAATATTCGAGTAATCATCGTTTTAATATAAGTGTGAGAAAAAGTCTCATAGCGCTCCTGCTGACGGGTTAAAGTTATAACTCGAAGATTCCAAAGGTCACGAGATCATTCCAAAGATACGAACAATTGGGAAAAACATATTTTGACGTTTATCCTTACAAATACTGTATACAGGAATCTCTGCTGAAACGGAACGATGAATGGCGGCGAAACGAATTGAACATAAGTCACGCTTGTAGGATCATGTTATTTTATTATATAGCATGCATATATTCGATGTTATGTATTTAGTATATACGAATATTTATATACATATGAATGCGATATATGGACTCCAGAGGGGGGTAAAACAACTCGACGAGAGTAAAATTTGTACGGTTACACACGCGTGCGTACACCCGGTCCTGCCGGCATAGAGAGACCGAAGAGCAGAACAACGGAGTTTACCGTGCCCTTTTATGCGCACTCACGCCGTCGGGAAAATTCATCGGTCCAACGATTTTTCGTTCGAGCAAACACGAAACGCTTGCATACACTTTTTTCTGCTACATAACCCCTTGATGCAACGATCACTAGAAATGAAAATGGCGTTATACGAAATACCTCCCACGCAATGTGATATGTAACTTCGGTCCTTTTGTCTGTAAGCAATCAATGTGTGTATACATTCTCTCGTACATTTATAGTTGATGTTTCCATCGTTAAATATTCGGTTTCGTTTCATATATACAGCGTGTCCCAAAGTTTTCGGGAGGTTTTTATACCTTGTTTTTATTGAATGCTCTTTTCACGTTGCTATTAAACATGAGAATATTTTTCAAAGTTAAAAAAGGTGATCCGAAGCTAATAAATGAAACCTATTCTTACTTCATATACAGTATTGCGTGCAAGGCGAGCTATAATATAGAAAAAACACAATTTAAAAAAAAGCGATGTATCGAAGAATATGTTTGATTTTTTGCTTCAAACTACCTGCCGGGGATGTAAGACTTGTGTTTTAATAACGGCCATTCAATAAACGTACACAGTTTCAGCATGCCATGTTTTATCATTTTCATGAGAATTTTATGAAAAATCGAGGGTTTTCAGGTGTACTTGATTTTTCGGAAATGGCGGCCGTGTGAATGTAAAAATACGTTTTTCGAATAAAGTTAATGAGCTACTCTCATTCATTGAATGAAAACCATACTGTTTTTAAAAAAATCCTATGATAAATCTTCCTTTTTTCGTGTAACTTTTAGAAGATTTTTCTTGTTTTTTTTTTGAGATAAAAAATATCGGAACTACACTCCGAACAACACACAGAAAACACTTGAAACTATTATCGAGCTTGCAAAACATTCATTATTTTTTGTATAGAAAAACTTTGCTGTGCTTTCGAGGCTCTTAGGTGTACGTAGCCCCTCAAAACATATGTAAATCGCAAAATTCTGATGAGAATAGGACTTATTTGTTTTTCTCTTCGATACAACGTACGTATCGATATTCAGTAATTCACTAAAATGATTCCGGTGCGATCGATAGAAAAAAACAGGAGCTGGATCGTTCGATGCTTGATTGCTTTAGATCTATATATACGAAACTTGTACGTCTACATATCAGTATGAATTGGCTATAATGTATCAATCAATATACATTACCAACTATCTATACATCCAGACGGAAAAAAATATAATGACTTTTTTTCTTCTGAATCACGGAATCGAACTATTGTCTACAATTATATATAGGATCCAAGTTGTATGTACGAATCGAAAAACAATTTTAAAAAAGTTCAAGATAGTTCAAAAAACATGCGCAGGTTGTCGTTTTGATTGCTCGACAATGCTTCACATGTCACGAATAAATTCGAAACGCTGCAACATGTTGCCAATTTATGCTCTGAACTTGCAATTACTATCAAGAGATGAGAAAGGAGGAAAAATACATTGTAAGAGAATCGGAGATCAAAGAATCTATCAGCATCCCCTCGGAATAGTGGTAACCAACGTGCGAAATGTACAAACCAAATAACAAGCCAATATGAGGCGGTAAAAAAGCGAGGGTTTCTGCAGAGTACGTTCTGTTCTATACAGCTACTCATCATACTCGTATCTCTCGAACATACGCGCATGTAATCCAGAGTATATACTTGCAAGTACAGTATGAAACGTACGGAGCAGACACTACGAGTTTTCCACTTTGTCAGTGAGTTTCCAGCTACTTCTTACTCTCTCTCTCTCTCTCTCTCTCTCTCCTCTCTCTCTCTCTCTCTCTCTCTCTCTCTCCCCCCCCCTCCCTCTCTCTCTCTCTCCCTCCCTCCCTCTCTCCCTCCCTCCCTCCCTCCCTCTCTCTCTCTCTCTCTCTCTCTCTCTCTCTCTCTCTCTCTCTCTCTCTCTCTCTCTCTCTCTCTCTCTCTCTCTCTCTCTCTCTCTCTCTCTCTCTCTCTCTCTCTCTCTCTCTCTCTCTCTCTCTCTCTCACTCTTTCTCCCTTACTCTCTCAGTTTCTATCTTCGTCGTTTCGCTTACCTCCTTCATCGTTTCGCAAACTACGAAAGCACATCGCACGTTGAACAAAACTTTAACGAAGGGACTGTCAAGAAGAGTTGCAGCCCTTTCCACGTTTCTATATACTGCTGTCCTACCTAGCCATCTCCCACTCATAAATCGTATGTACGAGCTCGTTCACAATCGGTTACTGTATTTTCTTACATATTGAAGATGCTTAAGCCTAGAAGGCATGACTGGGGTCAATTTCTATCCCGGATAAGTATCGAAAAAACGAGGTCTTTGACGATTATCTCAGTTCTTCAGTTTTGAATAACTGTTTTTGGAGACTCGAAATCCATTACGGCCAAAATAATCACAGGGTCAATATCAACTATGGCCATGCGTGATAAAGTTAAGCTTCAACGGTCACTGGGGGTCACCCCAGTATGTGACTGCAATGATATTCTACCATCGTGTGACCGTTGAGGGTTAAAAAAATTGGACATAAGTTGTAGGAAAAGGATAAAAGGGACAGCACAAATTATTCAGAACAAGAAAACAATTCCCCGCAGAAAATTTTCTAAGTTGCTTCAAAAACAGTCATATAGTTGGGAATTTTTATGTATATAAATATTTATATAATATAAATAAATATTTAAATAAAATAAAATTTATATTATTTAAATATAAATATTTAAATAATATAAATTTATAATATATAAATATATAAATATTTATATTTCATAACTAATAGTGATCTGGGAAAACATGAAGAGTAGTTTGAAAATATGAATTATCTTTATGCATGATGATCATTAAATTCAAAGTTTTACTTAAAACGACATTAGTCCATATAAGTCAATAAATGGGATCGGCAACAAATTTATTGTTGCTCGAATTATCTTTTTTGTGCTTGCCCACATACAAACGTAGATTCAGGCAAAATAACCAGATTTTCTTCACCGCATGGAGATGGTAAAAAATCTGATTTTCTGAAACATCCTGTAGGGTTTACTATACCACTTTCTATGGTATAGTGACCGTGCGGATGTACCGGAAATAAAAAGGATCGTCCGACAAGTGGAAACTTCCTTGCACCGGCACATAGCGGCGGCTTTGGTAGAGTTGTACAGCGAAAACGGATAGGAAAAAAGACAGAGAAACAGAACGGTGAACGTCCGAACAACGAACGTACTCTCGGCAGGGGGTTCGAAAGTATGTAACTGTGTATAAATGCATAGGTGTGTGAACGTATGTACATGCTCAATACTAGCACTATTATACACCTCTCTTTATTCGGACTTTGTAAAGTTTCATTCGTTCAATATATACACATACATATCTACGTATATATAAATTGGTAGTGCCTCCTACTGGCTGGTGGTGGCATCGTGAAGGATCGTAAAAAATGTGGGAATCGCGTGTGCGCCCAAGGCGGATTTTCTATCCACTTTTATTCCCATTCCCTTTTTTTCGTCTGTCTCTCTCCCTCTCTATTTTCGCGTGTTAAATAGAGGCATAGGAGTGGCAAAAGTATGTGCCACTCGTTGGATGCATGGCCGACGAAAATAACCATGATTTTGTCTTTCTCTGTAGCCACGCGAGGCTTGATTTTGACAAAGTAGAAAAAAGACCGTAATAGTTATCATTTCGCAAAAGCTCCTTTGATCTTTTGACACTAGACCCTCGTACATCCAGACCCAGGTGATAATGATGATCGTTTTAACGAAACTCGCAAAATGCTTAGTGATCTGAAAGACAAAGAAAAGGACTAAAGATTTTGAACTTTTTGCAGTTCAGTGCGGATACCGTCTGTTTGGGAAAAAAATTTGAAGATAAATATTATAATACGGAGATGCAATTACACCTATGAAAGGTTTCGATATTATCACAAGTGCTATAGATATGTACGACATTAAAATGGAAACATTATTTGCAACGCACTGGTTTTTTTCATATTATTCTTTTTTTTAAGATTACATTATTGGTGCAAAAATTCTCGTTTTCCCATAAAATTCGATTCGCAATCATGAACCAAATTGGATTTGCAGCGTCTCATTCTCTTCGCGAGACTCTTTTCAGTCTGAATGCAGGGATTTCCGTTTTAAGCTTTTTCGACGGAATCACAAAACCAATTTAGCAAAGATTCACGGAGTAACGAATAATTTATCACGAAAAAATTTATCACGAAGTATTACCTTTTCAAATTTACTTCGGATAGTTATTTCTGTGTATTTAACTTGAAGGAAATCTTTTTCCAGAGCAAATCAAATACTTCAGAATCCGTTCGATTTATATTATTACAATTTGAACATTTATGACAACTGGAAAAAAAAAACAATCTTTTTACTATCGTAAACTCTGAATCGCCAAATCCATTATTTCAATTATCAAAAAATTCCATTATTGAAGTTAATTAACAGCATATTTTCTGAATTTAAAATTATAGATTAAAAAAGAAATCGGGTGTAATTCAAACACATCCTTATATATGCTAAAAATTTGATTGCTGTTGAAGATATAAATATATTTTTTTTAATATTTCGGTAAAATACGACTTATTTTATCAATGAATGCCCAAATAAAAATTGATAATTATCTCTGTCAACCGTGGACTGATTACCCGATTGCCTGTGATAATAAATACATCGAATACACATTTGTACGCTTTTACGATAATTACTCATACTCAGCTTAACAGGATCACTGTGAGTGGTTTTTGTTAATATTCTCACGGTAGCCATGTCCGGCAGAAATAACATTAGTAGTGTAGAAAAAAGGATGTAACTTTTTTATTCAGCTTTTTCAGTCTCCATTTTCATTTCCTTCTGCAGAATGAACTGAGAGGTCACAATTTTTCATGAAATCGTACACAGTAGAAACGGTCGTATTGCTCAGATGCAGTTTATAAAGAATCCTAGCGAAGAGTGCACTTCGACATTAGTCGGACCATCATCATCCGTCTCCACCCAAACACCAAGAACGATAAAAAAAAAGCTTGGTGTACTAAAGAAAGAAAGAAAGACCTAAAGAGACGGAGAAATAGAGATAAAGAGAAACTTGCAAAAGTGTATGCGAGGGATAACGAACACAAAAAGAGCCAACAATGTGGAAACAAAAAGATAAAAAGCTCACGAGGAAAATGAAAAAAAAACGATAGTAGAAAAAAAACATTACGTCGGGGAGAGACATAGTGTAAAGTACTTCCGGTAACAATGCTGATCTTCACCGTTTCGAAATAAAGCATACTCGACATACGAAGAGCGAATGAGAAAGCGGGCGAGAAACAGAGAAAACAAGAGGTTGAGCAGAAAGAGGAATGGCATGAAAGCGGAGAAGAAAAACTCGTGTAAAACGACCAAAGCTAGAAGAGTAGGTAGCTTTTTTTTCTCACGAAGAATTAATGAATCTACCGAACAAATGCGGGCTCACTTCCGATTTTTGTATGGATGTATGTGTGAGTAAAGTTTCCCGCAGCGCCAAAAAACGAGACAGGAGAACAGGATTTTTACCGTCGATTTTTAGCGCTAACCATTGAATTACGTTACGGTAAAAAAGAAACCATTCGAGTGTTTTACTGTTTCGGTTTCCACCGGGTAAATTTTCGGAGGCCCATACACATTATTCCAAGGGTATATTTTTGTTTACCCTTCCGGTAGATATGTAACCAACCCGATATCGAGGGTCCAGTTTTCCCATTTTTCTTCTCTTTTTTTGCCTGTAAAATGGCGTATTAGTGACGTTGATATATCGATATTTGTATTCCTGTTATGATTTTTTGTACAGCGGAAAAACGTGGTGAGGACTGATTTTCGCGCGAAATATAAGGGCGAAAAAGAGAAGGCAAATGCGAAGATTATCGTTTATCGCGTGAAACGGTCTTTCCCGCTGCACCTCTACCGAATAAACTTGTGAAATTGGAAACCCCAGAGGTTGTTTGTACGAAATTCATCTTGTAACACAGACGTTTTCTACCCTCCTATACACTCTTTTTTTTCTTCTGGATCCAAGCCAATAGAGTACACCAGAGTTATAATGGTGAGACCGTATATACGTATACATACCTAACACAATCTTAAAGTCTTGTTTCTTTTTCAGTGGCAAAGCCAGACGGACCTTAAGGCATCTTCTCACTTTAAACGCCTCAAAAATAGGCTGTTTTTGCGATTTTTTTTCGAGGATTTTTGCTTAAAATTATGGGATAAAACGGATCCTATGTAATAAACACATCTTTCAAGTACATGAAAAAATTTTTATTTTATTTTTTTAAACAATTATTATAATACATCAGTAGCATTGAAAAACCCGTGTAAAAATGTTATGGTCGTGGCTTGTTGATGGTATCTCCGAGACGGGTCGTCTGAAACAAAAAAATAAAACTGTTTTAGATTCAGTATGTCAGTGGCTATAGCGCATATCATCAGATTTTTGATATTCGCGAAAATAACAAAATGGCGCACGTTTTTCGAAAAAGTAAAAAAAAACCACGATTTTTTTGCAGTTTTTTGTAAAAAAAAAATTCTTAAAATCAAAATTTAAAAAATCTGATGATATGCGCTATAGCCATAACTATGAAGCATATGTCATTCAAATTTCATGACAATCGGCCGGATAGTTTCCGAAATTTCATCAACAAAGCACCGAAAAACCTTGTTTTGAGATAACTGCGTTTAAAGTTTTGGTTGCAGAAAAATCATGAAAAAACCTTACCTCGGGTTAATCAGCGATGCCTGCTCCATACAATGGACCTTCCGATTCTTCGTAGAAGGTGTGTTCGTCCAAAGTAGCTTCCCTTCGTCTCGACCTAGTCTCTTTTGAAGCGTTAGAGCTGCGGCGGTTCCCTACGCGTACGCGATCACTGTCGCGTTTCTCGGCGTATTGAACGGCGATAGGGCCTAGTTTGACACCCATCACCTCCAAAATTTTTAAAACAGGTTGTAGCCCTTCGTTATAAATGCATGCCGCTGTTTGGCAAGCAATTTCCACGGTTTTTCTTGATGATGTTTCTTGAAACATCTTTGTTACAAACTTTACACTTCACATATTGTTGTAATGTAGAAAAAACAAGAAAAAACTGAATAATACTATATCCAGCCGTTGGATCGATGTGTACATCGAAACTTGTATCGTCCGATTTTTTTAATTTTGCTGCACTCGCACTAGCATGACTCGTATCTGCTTCAGACTGGTGTGGAAGCACTCCACGAAATTTTCTTTTTTTAGATTTCGAACTTGGACGTCGCCACGTGGCACTTTGTTGCGAAGTCTTTTTATCCATTATAACAATCCTGAGCGCAGAGATGTTGCCGTTACGAAGTTTCAAATTAGACTGATGAAATAACAGTTTAGCATCGTTGCCGAGTGATTTTCTTTTGAAAAATGCACGTGTTAAGGTCTTATTACATGAGTATAGACCCGAAAACAGAATATACCTAAGCAAGGGGTACTACATTAACAAAAGAACACGGCTATTCAATTGTATAGAGTCAGATATACAGGGACCGTCCGAGCGGCGTGAAAGGGATCGCCGGGTACTCTCAGGTAGTCACCTAACGGTCGCCAAAAAATGTAGTTAGACTCGTCCGATCTTTATGAAATTTCGAGATGACATTTTTGAAGATATGTACTTTCAAAATTTAAAAAAAAAAAAAAATCGATTTTTTTAAATTTCCAAAGTGAGAAGACGCCTTAATTCGAAAAGGAAAGAAAACTCCGCAAAGGTGTGACTCGAATCTAAAACCACCCTCGGGAACGTAATTCTTATACGTAAAATCAGCACGAAAAATATTTTTGGTGAGATTCACGTAACATCATCAAACCGGTCGGTAATTATGTGGCAATAAAAAATATAAAAAACATAATTGCGGTATTCGATTGAATTTATAACATTGACAAAAGATATATTAAACATTGAATTTTGTTTTGAGGATGAATGGTATTGACCTGATTCAATGATTTTCAACCTGTTTAAATGATTATTAATTGCGTATTTTTGAATATTGGTGATTGGTGATAACAAATTTTGGCAAGGATTGTACACTGAATCCAACTGTGAAAAAGAAAATTTGTTCGCTTATCAAGAGACTCGGTAGAGTCTCGGGACAAGTACATTGACAGCTCTGTCGTCTGCTGGCCCGAGGCTCGCCGAGACTATCTTTTCTCTGAATAAAACTTTTCGCGGTGGTGGGGGTAAAATTGGCATGTCATTTCTTTCAATTACGAAGCTCTGGAGCCATTTGATGCCTTGAAAATTGCACTGGAGACTAATTAAGAAATTCTCTTTCGATTGAGCCCAAAATCAGCATGATCGGTGGTGTAATTGCTGAGAAAAAACTTTGCATAGGGTCAAGATTATGGAAAAAATACTAACACATCGGAAATTCGACGTGTCTGTATATAACATCAAAGGCTCAAAGCCGCTCGCGAGTTTCTGATTAGTTGGTTTTTTTAACGTGGCTAATAATTTCAACGTGACATAACACCGTCAAAGGTCTCTTGAAGCCGGAAATGACCCATTTTTTTCATGAATTTTTTTGTCGCGAATGGACATATACCGACACAGCGGAAAGCTGTAACAGAGTTTTGACATAACCAAGTGCGGGGCGTAACGTATAAATTATTTTAATGTTTTAATTAATTTTAGAATCTCATGGCTTAAACAGTATTGAAAATATGAATGTTTTTTCACGGACAGTTGTGAGGTTATAAATATCATGGTTAGGTTCGATCGACTCTTGGTTACAGTAATAATAAGAAAGTGATGGTGTGAAAATAATGAAGTGCTTTTAATCAACTTTCGAACAGTGCTGAAATGAATATGTATTTTTTTATCATTGTTGACTCCGCTGTTTTTATTTTCCACACTTAACTCTACGATGGAATTTCTCTTTCGCGATTAAATGTTCCTCGTATAAGATTTCTTGAGAAATCATTCTTTTCGTTTCTTTGATTACTATGAAATGGTATACGTTGAACTGTTAATCATGATTGGTGTGAATCGATGTAAATTTCGAAAAGAAACTCTATAAAACTAATAATGAGTGTCAAAAAAATGTATATGGCAAAGTTTGTTATTATCATGCCGAGTTTTGAGCAGTGTCCAATAAATATTTTTTTTTAACTCTACACCGTTGACAATTTATTTTATTGGTCCCTTTCCTCTTTATTATAAAATGTTCCTCGCTTGCCATAATAAGATTTGTACATCATAAAATGTTCCTTACATGATAATTGTTGGTCCATTTCAAAAGATCTTCGACGTCGTTTTTCTATCCAAAATATGGTGTAGAATCATCTCGCATTTTATGAATTAATAGACAAATACACTGTCAACCTGCATCTGGATATATATAGATGCATCTGGATGATAACCGTAGTAAGTAATGATACATCTTTATGTGAAAATGGCTCGTATAATATATCTTTATGTCAAAAGACTGGCGGTATATACTCCATATCCTATCAAAATTTGTATCTTTGGATTGCAACGAATGCCCATAGACTCTGGAAATTCTGTGAAGCGACAAATGTATCAAGTATTTCCACTTTTTGGCTCCGATTGTAGAATTATGAATTGAACATTTTATTATAAAAATTCTTCGGTTGCTCATTTGTCAATGGGATCAAAAATATTGTCTTCGGAACATCATGGATATATGCAAAATTTCAGAATTTTGTTTGGCTTAATATGCTCTATATTTTTTTACATCCCCGCTTTAGTTGTAGCATAATGAATTTAAAAAAATTGTTTCAGAAAGTTTTCCGATGTGTTTTTTCTGACATTATCAAAATTTATATCTTTATTTTTATTATTATTATTATTAATTATATATATATATATATTGTGACGTGGTAAATTTGTCCACGTCATTAAAAGTAAAACATTGGCACGGCACGGGAGGAGACGTCGGGTAGCGACGAAG
This sequence comes from Rhimphoctona megacephalus, assembly GCA_963989365.1. NCBI lineage: Eukaryota > Metazoa > Arthropoda > Insecta > Hymenoptera > Ichneumonidae > Rhimphoctona > Rhimphoctona megacephalus. Next base: position 13,052,658 of record OZ022414.1, on the reverse strand, counting down.
AATTCCTCTCGAGAAAATGATTGTTGGTCAAATGCGAGAGTATTTCCCGATATTAATTTTATTTTCGATTATTTTATTTTATACGAGCGAGCGACGGTCACGAGACATCGAGAGAAAGAGCGAGGAAAAACATCGAGAATATTCTGCTCATTGGAGCTGTCTAATCTCAAGAGGTGCGTCTAACAGCATCGGGAGTCTTCGGAAAATCTCGGCTGGCAAGGGTCAACGTTCGCCAGCGTAACGCTCAACCAAGATTCGAATTTGCGAGTTGGAAAAGAGTCGAAAAATCGAGAAGATTCTAGATTCCCGCGAGTAGGCGAAGGGTGGGGGGCTAGGACCCAAAACTATAAAATCACGTTTCCATAATTTATCAGAGACTTTCGTTTTAGACAGCAACGAGACCTGACGTTTCTTATCGAGCCGTAGCCAACCCAGTTCAAGAATACGACATCACCGGAATTATCGAGTCGAAAGTCTGTGGTCCTTTTCCAGATTTCGCATCTCTGAAACCGTAACGGTGAGCCGTCGTCTCGCTTTCATTTTTGTGTATTTTTGTGTCGAAAAAGAGCTCTATTGTATTGGAATTAATGTGACGAATTATCGAATTAAAGAGCGATATTGTTTCGGGGTACGTTCGTATTTGAAAGGAAATTCCGTTAACGTTCAGTCGCGGTATAAAATCTGCCGTATTTTTCCGTTGTTTAATATTTCGAATTGCCGAGAGGAATTCTATCTTTTCGTTCAGAGAGAGTCCTTAGGTTAAGAATTTTCTAGTTCTCGAATGTTATCGTGAGTCAATATTTTTGAGAAAAATAAATTCGTGGGGCGTGGCTTCCCGAATTTGTCATGAAAAATTGTGTAGTTGACTGACGATAATTTCGAGCATTTTATATTGAATGTATCAGACGGTTAACCAATAATTATATTAGAAATATTCCTATTATCAATTTTATTATTAAGTAACGTGTAAAAGATCAAAATCTTTCCGGAAATAATTTTCTAAAACTATTTTCTTTAATAAATTAAATTTTGTGATTCCGGATTTGTTCCCGCATTTAATGTGACTTATTTTGTACAACGTCTCGACCTCGCCCCTCTACCACCTTGGTTTGAATTTACAGCTACGCCCGGGACACCCTAAAAATCTTGTTCTCGATAAAATCAAATAAAATTTGTTTAAGAAATATCTTAGACTGGCGTCCAGAGTTTATCGAGAGTGAGGCATTTTGTTCGGCTTACGGGAAAAGTCGTTACAATATATATATATATATATATAATTGGCTCCGATTGTAGCATTATGAATTGAACTTTTGTTATGAAAATTCTTCGGTTGCTCATTGGTCGATAGGATCAAACTTATTGTCTTCGGAACGCCATGAATATATGCAAAATTTCAGAATTGTGTTTGGCTCAATATGCGCTCTATTTTTTCACTTCACCACTTTAGCTGTAACATTATGAATTTTGAAAAATTGTTTCAGGAAGTCTTCCGATGTGTTTTTACTGATATTATCAAAATTTGTATAATTGAATTGCAATGGATACCTGCAGCCTTTGACAATTCTGTGAAGCGACAGATGTGCCAAGTATTTTCCCTTTTTGGTTTCGATTATGGCATTAGGAATTGAAAATTTTGTTATGAAAATTCTTCGATTGCTCATTTGCCGATGGCTTAAGAATTGCTGGCTTCAGAATGCCATGCATACATGCAAAATTTCAGAATTTTGTTGGGTCCAATGTGCGCTACATTTTTTCAATTCCCTAATTTAGTTGTAGCATAATGAATTTTGAAAAATTGTTTCAGGAAGTCTTCTGATGTTTTTTTACTGATATTATCAAAATTTGTATCATTGGATTGCAACGGATACCTACAAACTTTGGAAATTCTGTAAAGTAAGAAATGTACCAAGTATTTCTACTTTTTGACTCCGATTGTGGCATTAAGAATTAAAAATTTTGTTATGAAAATTCTGCGGTTGCTCACTTGTCAATGGGATCAAAATTATTGTCTTCGGAACGCCGTGAATATATGCAAAATTTCAGAATTTCATTCGACTCTATTGAGCTATATTTTTTCACTTCCTCACTTTAGTTGTAGCATAATAAATTTTGAAAAATTGTTTTAGGAAGTCTTCTGATGTGTTTTTACTGATATTATCAAAATTTGTATCATTGCAACAGATACGTACAGACTTTGAAATATCTGTGAAGTAACAAGTGTGCCCAATATTTCCACTTTTTTGCTCGAATAGTGGCATTATTAGGACTTGAAAATTTTATTATGAAAATTCTTCGGTTGCTCATTTTTGGATGGGATTAAAATTTGGCTTCGAAAAGTAATGGCAACATGCAAAACTCATAAACTTTATTGAGTCCAATGTGTGGTATGCTTAAGTTGTGGCATGATTAATTCAAAAAATTGTCAAAAAGTCTTTGGTTCCTTTTTTCTGGAAGTATAGAAATTTGTTTCATTGGAACGCAACGTATACTTACAAACTTTGTAAATTTCCTGGAGCAACATGTGTACTCAGTATTTCTTCTTTTTGGCTCCTATTGTGGCATAATGAATTGAAAAATATTTTCAGAAAGATTTGCTCTACGGATGCTCTGGTTGTGATGGTACGAAAATTTACACGAAGATAATGCAACTGGTACAACTCAACTCGATCCATTTTCTTGGGCACAGTACTAATCACAGTACACAGTACTAATTAATTAAGTACTTACAGTACACAGTACTAAGTAAATTTGCCCGCTTTGTTGAATTTATTGTTTTAAAATATCCATAACATACTTTCTGAACTTTTCAAAATTCAAAGATAATATTAGAATATCTGTAAGTTCTAGTTTTGAGGCTTTCACGGCCATTATTATTATAAATATCAAAATTTGCATCAAAATTTGTATCATGGGAATGTAGCCGATACCTACAAACTTTTAACATTTTGTGAAGCGACATGTGCGCCAAGTATTTCCACTTTCTGTCTCTGATTGTTGCATTATGAATTGAAAAATTTATTACAGAATGTCTTCGGCTGCTCATTTTTGGATGGGATTAAAATTTCTGTCCTCGGAACGCAATAGATACATCCAAATTTTCTGAACTTTGTTGGGCTTAAAGTGCACTATGTTTTTTCACTTTTCCACTTTAGTTGTGGCATAATAAATTAAAAAAGTTGTTTCAGAATGTCTTCGGGTGCTTTTCTTCTGATAGTATCAAAATTTGTATCATTGGAATGTAGCCGATATCTACAAACTTTGACCATTTTGTGAAGAGGAGACATGTGTGCTAAGTATTTCCACTTTTTAGCTCTGATTATGGTATAATAAATTGAAAAAGTTTTATTCCAAAGGCTTTCCTCTACAGTCGCTCTAGTTTTGATGGTAACAAAATTTGCTCAAAGCTAATGTGACTAATACAACTAAATTCATTTCATTCTCTTGGGTACGATCCTGGTCTCAGTTTGTCCGCTTTGTTCAATATATTGTTTTGGAGTTTTCATAACATACTATTTAAACTTTTCTATATTCAATCAGAATATTGAAATAGTTGTAACTTTTTATTTTCATGGTAGTAACTTCTTCAATGGTATTGAAAAATAATCATGATTCCACCTTGTTAATAAAAATAAGAATGAAAAAATGGGGGCCGGTTTGAAATTCCGAACCTTAAATGCTCCAACGGTTTAAAATTCCTAATTTTAATGTTCCGAAACTGAAAGCTTCGTAAGGATCATGCCAGCGAAAGTCTACACAGTTGACTGTAAATGATGTAGAACGGTATGAGTAACGATAGGAAAAGGATACAAATGTGATTTCTTATACGAGATAATGTTCAGAAATCATATGACTGAGATCAGCACTTTATTTGAATGACCAGTAATTCGACTCACAAAACCCCGAATATGTAATATTAAACACGCCACAAATTACCGAAATTTTTATTCTAGAACACGAACTATATCAGAAAGTTTAAATATAATAAAAGCTAATAAGAGATTCGTCAGGTTCCCGAAAGTTTTGGAATCCAAAAATCATATTTTCGATCATCCAGTTTGCGAAAACTCAAGTTTAGATAGTGTAAGATTCCGATATAGAACGTTCAGAACGATCAAAATTCCGAAAACTCACACATAAAGCAGATAGCATGTAAGCCTGACGCATTTAGATGGCAGCACCACTGCTCTATCGCATGGATTTTCGGAGTTTCGGTCTTCGGGGAAAATTTTTTTGGAGTTTTGATCTTTCAGAGTACTATTCTTTCGGAAATTTGATCTTTCTTGATAGAATTTTTTCTGAGTATTGATCATCTTTCACGTTCTATTATAAACATAATGTTTACACCTATCGGATATTCCTATTTTCGGAACTTTTCTCCGTAGAAACTTTCGCCATTCAGGATCTTGAATATATAACTCTACATTTTGTCGGAACTATGGACTCTGATTATGAGAAGTTGATACATGTTTTACGTGCTATGTTTTCATGTTGACGCTTTATCGGTCGGATCCATGATTATTCTCATTTAATTTCGTAGTGGACTTTTATTTTCGGTTATACAATAATTCTGTTTACAAAATTTTGGAATTGTAAATTTCCAGGAGTATTGTGTTCTAGATAAATAAATACGGAATTTTGAGCGTTCTAATTTTTAAAGTTCGGAATTTCAACCCGCCCCCAAAAAATGCGTAAACTTTTTTCACAATAGATTCGATATGTTTTCTCTAAACATACGTGAAACTGGTTTTTTATTTTATCATTAATCAAAAATGAAAAATTTCGAAAACAATCGCTCCATTTTTATCAACAAGCTGAAATAAGCGTAATATTTTTTACCACAAATTTACAAATATAACAAGGAGATACTACTGTTTAATATGTTTCTTTGATAAACACAAATTCCAATAGCTACAAATTATATGGAAAAGTTCTGACTGCTCTAATCTTGCCCTCAAAAGCTTTGTAAATTTTTGTATCAGACTCCCAGTTCCCGACTTATTTTAGCCTGATTCCAGAAAGGTAAATCGAAATGTCAAAAAAATTTGACTGATTCGAGAATTAAAAAAAATGCCAAATTGAAAATTCCAAAACACGTGCCCCTTTATTTCATGGGGAAAAAACCTAACTCGAAGTAGAAGGGGTCAGGGTTTAGAAATGAAAAAGCGATAATTTTCCTATTCTTTTTCTTTTCCTTTTTCTAATCTATATAAAGCGAGATATTTGAAAAGAACGAGAAAAACGAATCATATCATACATAAAAATCCCCCTCGCGGAAGAAACCTGGACAAGTACATTTGTTGACCGCCGTTCCCATATTTTTCCACGAATATACATACACTGCAAAAACCTTTTCTCGCAAAAATCCCTAAGAAAATCAAATCCTATCAAAAAGTAAGAAAAGTGACCACTCTCAAAAAATGTATCAAATAAATTCAAATCACACCAAACAAAATGAGTTAATCCTCGCGAAAAGCTAAGTTTGGGTTTCTCAAAAAGTTATAAAATAAATTAAGCTATACTAAAATATATGTGGCCAAGTACGGGAGGCTTTATCGTATGACATAAAATCTTCAAATAATGTTGAATGTTGATAGAGAAAAGAATCAAGTTCGAAAATGCAGTTGTTTTACCAACCAAAATGAAAATAAAAACTCTGTATCAATAAGAGTCCGAAGCAAAAAAAGATTGCAAACGGAAAAAAATTAGATGAAAAAGAATTTCGGCTGAAGTACTTGGCGAGGTTGTCATCATGACCGATACATTATGTAAATTAAGTGAAAAAACATTCGTCAAGTACTTCGGCCGAATTTTTTTTTAATCTAATTTTTTTCTGTTTTATAAAACAATTTGTAAGTCAAGGATGATGCATTATATTCTTCTGTCATTTCATCTTTGAAAGAATAATAATTCTGAGGCTCCTGACAGTAAAGTTAAATATAATTATCTGTTTATAGCTTAGACCGAAATTGCTAATATCCTCGCTGCCTTTTCGCCCCTGAATGCCTTATTCTAATACACAACTTGAAGGCTAATGATAAAGTATTTAATTTTCTGAATTTTTGCCTCGGGAAAAATTGGTATTTGGGGTCTTTTCTATAACACCTTCCTGCCAAGCTATAATCGAATAATAACCTATCAACGAATTACTAACATCTCGAGAATACTTCGAGTCTGTAGTTAACTATTTTAAAAACATTATAACTTTTTTTCTTATCACAGGAACGAAACGCTCCTATATTTAAACAACCTAAATAACAATGAATTTATGGTAGAAAATCTGTCTCATTCCCTTATGTCGAATTAGTACTGTGAGCGGTACTGATTCCTGACATTGAAATAAATCGATGATGTAATGATGCAGACACGTTGTAAGTTTTTTTTGTTATATACAGGCTCTATTGGAGTCTATGTAAAGCGAAATGTATGAAAATACTATAGAAAAAAGAAGTGATATCAAATAGCAAAAATCCCCTCCCGGGGAAAAAAACCTGGACAAGTACATTGGTGGCCCCTCGTTTCCCTATCATATCACAAAAAATCCAAAACCCCACTTAAATTTTTTTTTTTAATGTTTACTAATTTTATTCATATCCCGGAGGGAAACCAACTATATAGATCACGAAATATCCGGCTAAAAAACGAGACTTCACAATAAATGTTACTTTGAATTTATTTCCACTGAACAAAACAACAATCAAAACATTAAAAAATCAGCATTATCAAGATGAGAAAAATGCCACTTATAATTGGTGTGTAAGAAGTATCAATGGTCTATAAAAAAATGAAAAAAGGTCGACATCTAAGTTACGTGCAGCAGTAAAATTTATGATATCAGTACTAGGACAAGTATTTCTTTGGTGACTGAGAAGATATCAATATGGACGTACCGGCAACGTAGGGCATGCAGTTGGTGCATTGCTTCTGGGATCTCCTAAGTCGAGTAGCTACTTTTGTTTTGGCTATGGCGCGACCAATGTTGCCAAATAGTATTTACTTATATGACCTAATGAAACAACATTGCCTGCGCCGTGGCTAAAATAACGAAAAACAAGCAGGAACAGGAAGTTTCGCATAAGATCCCGTGCTTTTGTAATATTAAAAAAAAAGTTATGGGCCGGACAAGTACTCTGTGCGTATACGCTCAACGTACGGTGGTGAACGTTCATCAAATTATTACCAACCAAACAAAACTGTGCTATCATGTACAGACATAAATTAAAGTTTTTTTTTTAACATTACAAAAGCACGGAATCTTATGCGAAACTTCCTGTTCCTGCTTGTTTTTCGTTATTTTAGCCACAGCGCAGGCAATGTTATTTCATTAGGTCATATAAGTAAATACTATTTGGCAACATTGGTCGCGTCATAGCCAAAACAAAAGTAGCTACTCGACTTAGGAGATCTCAGAAGCAATGCACCAATTGCATGCCCTACGTTGCCGGTACGTCCATATTGATATCTTCTCAGTCACCAAAGAAATACTTGTCCTAGTACTGATATCATAAATTTTACTGCTGCACGTAACTTAGATGTCGACCTTTTTTCATTTTTTTTCTAGACTATTGATACTTCTGACACACCAATTATAAGTGGCATTTTTCTCATCTTGATAATGCTGATTTTTTAATGTTTTGATTGTTGTTTTGTTCTGTGGAAATAAATTCAAAGTAACATTTATTGTGAAGTCTGGTTTTTTGGCCGGATATTTCGTGATCTATATATGGTTGGTTTCCCTCCGGAATATGAATAAAATTAGTAAACATTAAAAAAAAAATTTAAGTGGGGTTTTGGATTTTTTGTGATATCATAGGAAAACGAGGGACCACCAATGTACTTGTCCAGGTTTTTTTCCCCGGGAGGGGATTTTTGCTATTTTTTATGTGTGTAAAACACAAAAGCCGGTTGAATATTAAAAAAATATCACACAATATTAAAATATATTGATATTGAATGGAAAAATCGAGCTATTTGTGACAATTACGCAAAAATAATATCGAATAAAATATACGATACGACAAGGCAATACCGCACTCTACTGATATTATTTTTTTGTACGATCGCTACACTGAACACTCGCAGCGCCAGAGGAGAATTTTTGCTGACCTGCTGCTTCCATAGCCCTTGTTTACTATTCGCGCTATCATTTCAAAAGTGAGGTTAGAATAGTATGGAAATTTTGTTAAAATTTTTAAATATCCAAGAACAGTACATACCGCTGCAAAGGCAAATTGTAAAACTTTTCAAACGTAACTGTTAGTAATGCCTCCACACGTGTAAAATTCTTATAAACTATTTTAAAAATATTTATTGTGAGTAAATACGCATTACTAAATGTTATATCTATATGGGTATATGCTATATAGAGTGCGCAGTGCGATGTTGTCGCGTCTATAGGATTAAACTCTAAAATCTTCGAGACCGCTGCAGTTATCAATTTTTTTCTCAAAAACAGTACAGTGAATCATCTTAAAACTTGACACTGAGCTTCGTCAATATTTTTCCTAGAGACTATATATTTTCGGAATTTTCTCTTTATTTTTTATTTACGTTCCGAATGCATATTATGTTCGATAATATGTCAATCTGCGTAAGAACACATGCAAAATGGAAAAAATTAATAACATTAAAACGTGTCAGATAAATAATCAATCCCAAAGTTTACACAGGCATTTGAAATGCTAAGATGCAACGTTTGTGTAAATATGAGCTTAATCTCTTTATTTTGAAATGAATGTCATTCATCCTTAAGAACAGTACGAGAAATAGGAGTTTGAACTGTAACAAAATACATCCTCATCCAATTATCGTCGACAAAATTATTTCATATATTTTGTGATTATTTAGAAATTAAAAGAAATGCAATAAAATATATCGTTGTCTTTAAATATGCGTTGATTAATCCAATAACGATAATTCGTTTGTCCATTGTTCCTTCATAATTAAACTTTCCGTAAAGCTGACGTTAAGGCATCGAATTAAGTACATTCTATATACATATATAGTTGAGTGCATATCACGTTTGTCTAATGTATACACCCTAGTAGGGATGTTCTGTACTTGACGAGGTGGAGAGAAACACGAACCGGACGTCAAGACTATTATATGCCCGGACCCGCTCGGTACCAGAGTGCAACCCCTAAATTCTCTCATCTTGTATCTCCCTTTCGCTTTATCTCTCTCTCTCTCTCACTCTTACTCTCGTCTTTACTAGTGCAACCCGTCACTTTTAATTCCAAGTCAGACAGGATGGAAGCGACGCCATCCAACTTGATGTTACTCTCTCAACTCGACTCTCGCGAATCTACAAGCGGAAGAGCAAAAATGAGAAAGACCGGGATATCTACACGGACGACCATATATTCGTATATTCTATTTTACTGAGTGTTTTTCCAAATTAAATATATCGGATGCAAGCTTTACGAATTCCTTCACAGTAATATCACGTTATAAGATAAATTTGTATGCAGACACTTTCTAGATGTCATGTACATATATTTCAACTAAAACACATGGAATGAAATTAGTGATGTCCATATTATATTTCGATATTCTTTTTTTTTCAATTTTTTGGGGATCCCATACACTTTAAATCCATTGCTGTTCAACCAAACTCTTATCCTTCTCTTTTCACACCAATGAAAAATATCTCCTAGAATTCACACTATTCTAATCCTAATCCTGATATAATAATCTAATATAATAAATCCAAAAGTTTGTTTTATTTTTGTTGCCTTACAATTAGGCTTTATCAACGAATGGTTACCAAAATTTCATATGCTTATAGTTAGTGTGATGGAGTAACACGTAGAATTAAAGAAAATTGACAAGTACATTTGAAAGTATTGGAAAACCAAACCGAAACAATTTTTTTCAGAACCTGAGTGGAGGCGCAGGTAACAGCTAATAGTTTTCGCTGAGAAAATAGTAATTGATATCTCTTTTATAGTAGAATAGTAGTTGATATCTCGGACGGTCCGAAACCGTCGACTGATTTCTCGTTCTTTTACAATTATTAAGGTGTCATTAATTAACACCGCAGAATGAATCTTCGAAATGCTTAATTGCTTATGACCGAACTATATTTTTACTCATGTGTTTATGATTTAATAATTTTTTGTCAATTGATACACATCTCAACAAACATAGTTTCAGTATATTTACGAAAATTTTATGTAATGAGTGTTATATTGGACATAACATTGATATTACAGGCTCCGTGAATGAAGCAGTATTTGTTCTCAAATTTGTCATCCTTTTACCAAATCACAGTTATGAAAAAGCTACAAGTGATAATCATGTAACATACTCAGCTCAAAGGTGTAACCTATGAAACTTACGCTTATGTTACGTATTCGTAACAATGGAGTCAGTGTGATTCCATTCTTACATGTTTTTTTACATACCCAATACATCATGAACTAGAAACATAATTTTGTATTTTTTATGCAAATCTTTCATAATCAATGATATGAAAACGGAAGCCCCTTATTTTGCTGCATACGTGAAAATTTCAAAAAATATTTTTTTAAAAATTTTCTTCGATCTAGAATTCAGCTTTTCATCATAAGTTATTATATTTTATTATTCCCACTATTGCTAACATTAATTTTTGTCGGACAAAATTTCTACTTGAACGGGAATTTGAACTGACCTACCTACTCATCTTCTGATTATTGACCTAACCTAACGAACCCGCACACTACCTACTTCACTATTATCTTCTTGACAATCATTATTGCACTAATGTGAATACCACTGTAAATCCAGCATGCAATATATATGTATTATTAATAATATATATAAATTTATCAAGAATTTATTAATAAAAGAAGAATCGATTGATAGTTATATAATTTTCTTAAATTGTTTTTTAATTTTATTTTATAAAGTTATGAGATTGGAAAACTCCAGTATCACTACACTACGCTGCACTTAACTACACTCTGTACACTGAACCTTATTGAAGGGAGACTGGGTTTTATTTACCAATGTGACATCCATATAACCTAAATATCTCGTTAAAGATATTGCAAGCGAGCTCGGTAACAATTATGAGAAATTGGTAATCCAGTGAGATTGCCAGTGGGATCCAAAACATAGTAAAAACATACAATTGTTAAAAATGATATATTTTTTCGCACTTCTAGGATTTCTAGGATGACACATAACATATAAAATCAATCCGTCAATAGGAGTATCTTGTAAACATTCATGTAACAAATTGTACATATTTGCTACGTTTTCTATTCTATTCGGTAGTGATATGACGACTGTTCTGTAATTGTTATCGGACCGTTTCGTAATAATTTCTCAAGTCTCTAATAAATGTAAAGATCTCGTTCTAATGTGATGAGATTTTTACGTATCTGATAACATTCATGTAACAAATGCTACTTATTTGTTACGTTTTCTATCATACTGGATGATATTACAATGTTCTGCAATTGTTACCGCGCCGATTCGTAACAGTTTTATACCCTTTATTGTATGTAAATATCTCGTACCCCTGTTACGAAATTTCTACGTATCATTGTTACATATTTGTAGTGTCGGTAATTTTCCGTATGATCTTCATCACATAGAAGAAGGTAGCATAGAGGACTACTTGACTACATAATACTTGCATCTTTTAATGATATAATTAACACGTATCGATGGGACGTATGAACTCCATCTCATTCATGATTATAACGGCAAAGTTACGTCTCTGTGATAATAATTATATGACATATTTGTTATATTTTTGGTTACGTAAAGTTTTTGAAAATTATTTCAACTGTGTTTGCTGGGATGACACCTATCGATTAATCCTTCAATCGTTTAATTGTTTGCTATATATTGCTGACCCATATTGCAAAAAGTTTATTACGCAAATTTAAAATTTGCATAATTGCAGACTGTATTACGCAAATTTAAAATTTGCGTAATACAGTCTGCAAAAAAGAAAAAAGTTCATACAAGAATCTTTTAACTGCAATTTTTATTCTACTGGCTTTCTTGTTAAATTAATAGCTGTATTTCTATCAACGCCACCGTAAATTATCATTGACAAGAAGAACCCCAAGTTTTCGGAGTACGCTAACAAATTATTTGTCTTAATTGATTATAAATCGCACCTAATATGTTGTACGCATGCACTTGTACATGTGGAAGAATATTCAATGAGACCCTTGAGACTGCAAAGTTTGTTTCGCGCCTACACTTTGAATGTGGAAGGGAATGTATGAAAGTTAGGAAATAGCGATAGAGAAAAAGAGAGCGAGAGACAGAGAGAGAGAGATAAATTGAATCATGTGTTTGGTGTAGTAAACAAAGAGCTTGAACTATATTATTTTGGATGTTAATGCTTGTCATACCGACCGAACTACCATCAGTGCAAGAGAGATAGCTACAAAAATTTCGAAAGTGAAGTTTGATCCAACCTTCAAATAATAATAATAAAATAATAATAATAATAATAATAATAATAATAATAATAACAACAACAACAACAACAACAACAACAACAACAACAACAACAACAAATAGTAATAATAAATAAGCTTCAGCCCATTTTTCTACGTGGGCGGAACTTTTTTCATTACAACCGGTGGAAAAACTTGGAAATAAACTTCATTTCGCACCGTTTTCTAACCTTGACAAAATGTTTCGAAATCTCTCCCCCCCTCTGAATATCCGTATGAGAAATTGCAACTGAGCCATGTCAGTATTATCGATGTGATATTTAGAGATTTTCGGGATTTTTGAAGATCGATTCCTGCAGCGTTTCAACGGAGGGCACTTTTTTGAATTTTTAAGGTTGCCATTTTTCCAAAAATTGACATCAGGATAAACAAAAAAAATTATTTCTTCATATTGGTATAAGCTTTCCAGAAAACTTTTCAAAATATTTATATTCTTCCAAATTTTTGGGATTTTTTTACGACAATTCTAGTAAAAAAAGACCGGTGTTTTCGGTGCTTTAAGATCAAAATACATCAAAATGAGCTACTAACCAAAATTCAGCACTTTATTTTTTTTTTTATTTTCAGTGTGTAACATTTTTATTTTGAGAAAATTGGTTTAAAAGAGTAACAAAATGCTAACTTTTGCTTTTTGTAAAATCTTAATCCAGCAAAATACAGTGTTAAAATTGTGAAATACCACCGCTCTCGTCTATGAATATTTTACGTCAGGTGAGTGTAGAAGTTTTCTTTCTTGCATTGCTGTAAGCATGAATAATACATATGTTAAAGTGAACGTTTTGTCCCTACGTTATTATTTTTACCCTTTTCAAGCGAGTTATTTCGCTCCAGGAATTTTTTATCCTTATTGTGCAGCCGTATACATAAGGCTTTGTTTCTAAAACGGGCATATGTTTTGGGAATAGAATTTTTCGCATCTCAGAGTACGTAAGGGGTAAAAAAGAGATATGATGTCAGATTAAGCTTCGATATAATTGGCATTCGATGATTAACGCTCGAAATAAAAATTCGCCAAGAGTTTCGAAATTCCTGGTCATGGAATGACGCGATTTGGCATATTAGTTGATACGTTCTAAAACATAATTTCCAAATCGATTTTAATTTTTTTCATTTTTATGATTTTCCAAATTATTTATGTGTTCCAGCTATGAATCTTTAAAATGGAGTCGAATAGAGCAACCGTATTCTTGTTGAGATAACTGTCGGATTGTCCATACAAAAATCTCTGCTGCCTTTTCATGCTGATCACAAGTCTAGTGTCCGTAGATTACAAATTCTTTTTCCTGTTATCTTCGTACACAAAGATTTCTTATTCGTGAAGAAACTAAAATCGATTAGCATTATTATAGAAAAATGCTTGAGTCATCATGGGAGAATCAGAAGGAAACAATTTGCACACTAAGTTTGCATAACTTTCACAATTTCTTAGTTTTCAACATTATTATTTTTTTCTTACGTCATAAATATATTTATATTTTCATGAAAGTCAATGAAACTCTCACAACTATACCCAATGAATCCTTAACATCGTGCTTTCAAGATGCTTTTACACGTTATTATTATTTTTTTTATCTTGAATTGAAAAAAGAAATAGAGCATGGGCTTTCCTTCTACGTCGACCCTTCAATTCTTTCCAACATTTTCGTTTATTCGTTGCAAACGGTTAAAACGTTCAATCATTCAGTGGTCGTGCCTTCCCTCTTAAATTCGTTTTTTTCTTCCTTATATTCTCTTGTTCCAGTAGCGATAAATGTAAGAAAAGAATGGAGAGATCCACGGAGACGAGTAAAATGATTTCAAGATTCAATGAGTCCGTTATACAAAATCTTGCCAATGGCAGCATCAACCATTGCACCATTAGAAAGAGCGAAACAGCGAAAGAAAGAAGGGGTATTACGCGTGCACAACGGTTCATCCGACCAGTTTTGTCTTTATCCATTTTCTGTCGTCTCAGTCTCACCTAGTTTCTCGGGTAAATTAAAATTTCAAGAGTCCGATAACGAAGGCTGGGGGACTCTCTCTCTCACTCTCTCTCTCGCTCTTTCTTTCATTCTCTTTCTCTATCATCCCGCAGGAGGTAGGGGTGACTCTCGTACACTCTCGTTTTATCTTTCCTTGATCTGCTCGTTTCTTCGAGAGCTAAATCGTCGTCGTCATTTCGTCTGGTGCCCTGTCAATGTGTGCTTTTCCGTCTATGTGCAGGAAAGGCTTGAACTTCAACTACAGCTTGAAATCCCGGAGGAAATCGCATACGATAATTAATCCTATATATACACATACAAATACCCATACACACACATACGTACACAAAGGCATTTACGAATTATACATTTGTACGTTGACGACAAGTACATCGACGTAGCTTAATGATGTTCACGATTAATTACGAATTAGTACCGCCGTGGTAATGAGACATAAGGTGGAGGAGGGCCGTAATCATGAATCGATTCCCATTTCTCCATGTAATACTTATTTCCATGAAAAATTTCGAAATTTCACGCAATCTTCATTAACAACGATCTCGATTGTCTTCTCGTAGACAAGAAAATTATAACCTAATCTCTTGACAACCTCAAAATTTCTCATCCCGAAATCGAGAATACGACTGAAGTACGTTCTTAGTTAATACTTTCTCATTATGTATAAATGCCAGTAGAACAATAATTTACGCTAAGTTTGAGACCTGTTGACACAAGCCCAATTTGACGAACATTCGTTGCGATGAAATGGAGAAATTTTGGTTCTTGATTACCAAAAATACAGCTCTGTCATAATTGGTTTTTTTGTTTGTTCTATTTCTACTGTTTTCCCCAATCACCAGTATCCCCATCATGGGTTCTACAATTTGCTGTCGTGGTAAACGTTTGTACGAATTATTTACATTTTTGCTTGAGCATCAATTAATACATTTAAATTTGTAGATTTGTTCATCTTTTATGACATTAAACGATATATGTAGGGGCGACCGGGACAAAACGGGATGCACGGGGCAAAACGAGATACCACAAAAATTCATCAAAAACAAATTTTTTTCATTTTTTTTATTTTTATATTATCTCATTATAAACTATTATAAATATTTTTTCCCTCAAAATTTCTTCATTTTTTATATTATGTCAAAAACAAAAATGATTCTTGTCTTTTAACCAGACAAAACTTTTATTTGAAGGTCAACATTTTTTTTATATATTTCTTTATTCTTTCATATTGATATTAATTATTGTAAATTACTATTAATTAACTTAGTTGCAATGCGTAGTTAATCTTGGATATTACTTGTAAAATATCTGAATCATGTTAGTTATATCTTATAAGGAATGTAAAAACTTATCACATAATGGAAAAAATGATGAATACAAATGTGAGCGTTTCAGAAATAACGTTTCACACATTGCTTATACCTTTTATCTCTATATCTCCAATACTCAACGGTCAAAATCCCGTTTTTTTACAAAGTTCGTAATGTGTTTCTCTGCAGATTAAAATTTTCTAAAAAAAAAATCGGTATACAAGTTTCAGATACTATGGAAAATGTGAAATTTTCAAATGCTTCTCGTAAAAATCGCAACCGCATGTAAAACTGTGAAATTGTCGATAGAAAATACACTGATGCCTAAAAATAAAATATCATTAAAATTTTCGCAAAAATTAGGTCTTTTTGAAATGCTGGATCTCGGCAAAAAATGGTCGTAAAAATTTGTCCAAAAAGCATTTCGAAGATTGCCTCTTCTCGTTTTCGAATCCACTTTTAGGAAATTTTGCATTTTTGAAAATGAGAGTTACTTTCCACTACGAAGCGTCAAAAACGAAAACGAACATTTTTTCATCAACTTTTTCAAATGTTATGGAAGTTTGACGTACACAAAATGATTTTCAATAAATCTGTTCCGTGACGTACGTAAACCGTATATTCAGTAGCGAATTGTTTTTGGAAGCTACCGTAGGATCATTATTGACTTTGTTATCCGTAATCAAAGTGAAGAATGTAATTTTTAGGGTTCCATACGTCCAAATGAAAAAAAACGGAACCCATATAGGATCACTCGTGTGTCTGTCTGTCTGTCCGTCTGTCACAGCCAATTTGCTCCGAATCTACTGGACCGATTAAGTTGAAATTTGGTACACATATGAATTTCTGTGACCCAAACACGGACGTACAACGTAAATAAATGAATTTTGAATATGGGGGTCACTTTTGGGGGGCAAATTCGAAAACTAAAAAAAAAAGTTTTGCAAATTGTACCGTGTGACATATCAAATGAAAGGGCTTGTTGTGAGGGTCTCAAATATATTTTTTTTTATAATTTTAAAATAAATAGTTTTAAAGTTCTTTAAGAAACTAAACGAAAATTGACCATTCCCCCTCCTCCCTTATCTCCGAAACTACTGAGCCTAAAATTAAAAAAAAAATATAGAATAAAATATAGTTAATTAAAAAAAAAATATAGTTCTTTACTTATAGATTACAGGAAAACGTATAAGAAGTTTATGGTCTTAAAATTTTTAGTTACCACAAACAAATTTGGGTCAAATTTAAAAAAACATGGCAGATAACATATTCATCATACGGAACCCTCTCCACGCGAGTTCAACTCGCACTTGTCCGCTTTTTTTACTATGACTTGAAAAGCTGAGAATCTTTAGCATCAATCATTAGTGGCAATCTTTTGTCATCATCTACGTTGATGATAAAAATGATTACTTATGCAACTCAATTATTGTCAAAGTCTACGTTTTCCATTTAATATGAACAAAAATAATTTAAAAACAATAATGTAAGTTAATGACTAAAATGCTATAAATAAAAAAAATTATATGGAAAAAAAAATTTTTACAGATTTTTTAGTGGTACCCCACTTTGCCCGAATTTCTTTTTTTTCTAGAAAATGACGAAAAAACGGAGTACATTTCTTGATTGTGAGGGAAGAGAAATAGACGAAGTATGTTAAACTTTAAAAAAAATACAATATTTCCTCACGTGTCCCGTTTTGCCTCGGTTTCCCCTATATATATATATATATATATATATATATTGTAACGACTTTTTCCTTTAGCCGAACAAAATATATTTATTCTCGATACTCCTGGACGCCAGTTTAAGAAATAACTTAAACAAATTTTATTTAGAGATATCGAGAACAAATAAAGGTGGTTACCCGGTCGTAGCCGTATTATTTAACGATTTGGCAGAGGGGCGGAGTTGAACAAAACAAAATAAATTATAAACCAAAAGAAACCAATTCGGAATAACAAAAGTTATTTATTAAATAAAATAATCAGGATTAAGATTGAAAGATTAAAGTTCCGAAAAAATAGGATATATAATATCTCGTCTGTCTCGAAATTTGCGGATTTAACAATGTTGTTTTTAAACAAATTACAATCATAAATTATAGACAATACAGTATTACAAGTCTTCGTCGTTAATTAACCGTCTCGATATTTACACAATAATTCTTAAACTAAGGACTCTCGTCGACTAAAATCAAGGTCGAATTCCTCTCGGCAATTCTATAATTAAGACAACGGAAAACGCGGTCGATATTATACCGCGATCAAACGTTAAATAAAAAATCCTACTCAAAAGCGAACGTACCCCGAAACAATATCGCTCTTTAATTCGATAAACCCGATAGATCGTCACACGATCACGACAATTTTTAAAGCGCTTTTCCAAAATTAACAAAATTCAACAAAACAATAATGAAAGCGAAACGACGGCTCACCGCTACGGTTTCAGAAGAAGAAAATCCGGAAAAAGACCACGGATAATATTTTCTCTCGATAATTCCGGTTACGTCGGATTCTTGTTAAGGGTTGACGACGGCTCGGTAGAAAACGTCAGGTTCCGTTGAGATCGATACGAAAAGTCCTCGATAAATTACGGTAACGCGTTTTTATACTTTTGGGTCCTAGCCCCCCACCCTTCGCCTACTCGCGGAGTCTAGATTCTTCTCGAACATTCTCGCAACTTCGAATTTCGGCAGAACGTTTCGATGACGGGCGATGACCCTTGATAACCGAGATTTTCCGAAGACTCCCGATGCTGTAGGACGCACCTCTCGAGATTAGACAGCTCCGGGTGAGGGCTTCGAGCTAGCGACCACTCTCGATACAATTCGAGCGTTCCGTCGATGAAGACTCCGGCTGACCTTGACGACCTATGCCTTCCCTTATAACGATAATATTTGCCAGCGACTATATTTTGGCTTCCTTCTCTCTCTGTGATTCTCGCCATAAACCGCCGTTCGCTCGTACAAAATAAAAATGAAACAAAAATAAATTAAAATACGGAAATACGCTCGCATTTGTCTCCTTAACATGTTCTCGAGAGGAATTCGTCCTTGAATCCTGACGTTTCCTCCCGTGCCGTGCCAATATTCAACTTTTAGTGACGTGAACAAAATCGCCACGTCACAATATATATATATATATATATATATCATAAACGTTTTATTTTAATATTTGTGTGGTCTTGAGGTACCGAATATAAAGTTGTGCTTGAGACATCTCTCTCGCTCGTCATTTTATATTTTTTAGCCGCGTATTTGAGTTGTAATATTCAACTCGGCTAATTGCTTTGTGTACGTTGATGTTGCAGAGTGCTATTTCTTCAATAAATTTTGCTGGCGTATTTATGCAGCATTCGTTTTATATTAAACATCCTTTATTTTCATTTGCTGTATCTTAATCTTTTCATTTCCTTGAATTTCGTTGAGCTCAATCTTTGACGGCTGCATCTGTCACTTCTTGCTGTTATAATTCTCACCCTTATTTTCTCTGTCTACGATCTACTCTCTCCTTCTCTCTTTCTACTTTCCTCTTTTTTCTATCTCTTTGCAACTACGGATAGAAATGATTATATCCCCGGGAATAAAAGGAAACAATCTCAAGCCCATTATCGCTGTAGCGAAAAAGAACGAAGCCCTGTGAGAATATCCGGGTTTAGCTTTTCCCTCTATCTCTCATACGTATATACATTTACCCAGTAGCTAAGCTTTCGAGACGTCACTCCACCCGAGAATTTTTTATTCTTTTTACACAAGATGCGTATATACATGTATACGTTTATGTATCTGTGTATCCAAAAGTATATTTGTGTGTGCGTGTGTATAAACTCGTTGAGTTTCCTACAATATTTGTACAGGGGCTTTTCTCGACTATTCCTATCTTGACGTTGACCTTTCATAGTCACGGCTACGCAAATTTCTTCATAAGTTATTAACTTTTTAACAAAAAAATATTTTTAATACGCTTCAATAACATGAGAAATCGATCCATATAAAGATCGAACGTAATAAGCAGTTATTATCACTGCCTTATATAACCGTTTGATGATATTCGCCGATTTTTATACTTTTTCAGAATTAAATTTTTGCAATAGTTGTAAATTGTGAAACAACTGTAAAGTTCTTCGTTTTTTCACAATCCAAATTAATTCATTTTTTATACTATCAAATTCATTATGAAAATACGTTCAAATTTCGTGCTACCCAAAACTCGAAATCCATATAAAAAAAAAAAATATATTATTCTTTTATTTTCATTTTGTTTTTGTTACATAACTGCCTTCGGTTTTTCAATGTAGCGCTTGCGAGTTAAAAAAGAATATAATTAAACTTGTAATCAATATTTTTGTAATTGAGCGTGCGTGGCTTGCGGTAAGGACTTATCTTAATTAAATTGCGACAGGGAATAGTTTACGCGTGTCACGGGATCAACCTTCACGTGACTTCATCAATTTAAAGTGCTCGCGGCTTTCGAGAAGTGGATTAAACATCGATGGATTGCAATGGGGTTATATTCCAGATTTTAATATATACATATGTATATGTGTCCTTCTGTTCGTATATATGTATGTGCGCCTCTCTGTCTAGTCATATACAGATATATATATATATATATATATATATATATATATATATATATATGAAGTGGGTAAGTGGGAAAAGCGAATGCCCGAAGCACCCAAGTTGAGAGTGGAGGACCAGAGAGACCGCGATTACAGCTACACCACCGACCGATGATACCTCTGATTAAATCCTCGATGGTGATTGCGAGAGAGCCATCGATTGGCTCCTGTCTCTTCCCTTTTTCTCTCTTTTTCCACCTGTCTCTGTCTTGCGTTTTGCAAAAACTCCCTGTCTTTTATACACATGATGACTGAAAGTTATACACATATTTCAATATATAGATAGAAGATCAGCTTACCCTTCGTGAATAGATATATATCCACTGATAGTATCTAGGGAGAAAAGCCATCAAACCGCTACCCGGAACTCTTCCCACATCCCCTCCTTCTTTCCCACGGATTTGATACCCTTTTGCCTCCAGTTCTCTATTGTGCAGAAAGAAAATTCCCAACACGAAGAAAATCCCCGCAGCGGGGAAAGTAACGCTGACGTTTTTCTCAATCCTTCCCGTGATTGATGAATAAAGTCAAGAACGATACACACACACGCGCGCGCACGTATATATAAATAGATAATAAAACCTTTTGTAAATGTAAGAAATTGCTTAAATTCCCATGTGTTATATGAAATATTTTTTGGTAATTATTATTTTTATCAATATCCATATCTGATCACACTTTGAAACGATATGTGATGCGACTATAGAAGGTTGCATAAAAGATTGGGTCACTAATCACCCACGAACTCCTCAACTGTGTCGTGATGACGCATAATTGCAATTTTTTTTTCTTTCGGTCCAAAGGAGATTTTGGTACTGTAATAAGGGGGTTGAGATGCGCACTACTCTACAATGGCTTCTGTACTTTTTTTTTAATGCACTTGAAAGCAAGTGAAGTCGGAGGGACACATTTTTGGAATTGTTCGGAAGGTTCAAATCACGGGAGGAGTGAAAAAACTGAAGACAGCACCTATATATACGTTGTTGGTGATGGAGAATAAACGATTGGGGATTACTCGAACCACGATATGTCAATTTCTCAAGGATGTAGTGATCCATTATTGGCTTTCGAGATTTATAAGCAAGATACATGAGTTTGTAAGTGAATGAAGAATGAGAAACGAACGAGATAGTCAAAGGAGTAATGAAATAAGGTTTTTTCTTCATAAAGGTTTATTTACAGACAATTAGACTTCAGGATTCCATTCTATTATCATAGATCAGCATAATCTCAGAGCGAATGTGTATATATATATGTATGTACATTTAAAAAAATTCATTTCAATATCCCGGTCCATTATCCTCAACGTTTCGTAATTTCGTTTTGGCTTGCACGTGTTATATGCTGGGATTGTCAGTAAAGCTGCGAGTCTTGTAGAAGAAAATGAAAAATAAAAGAGTAAAATTGATTCGCGTTTGGAGGGAACAAAAAGAATGTTGGGTAAAAAATTCATCACGCGCTTTCTCGATGCTCACGGGCTGTATGTGGGAAAACAACACTGTGGCAAAGAAAAGTGATATCTATAGAACATTCCTCTCGGCATGGGTGAGACAGAGCGCAAAGTCAGGGGTTAGAGGG
This sequence comes from Rhimphoctona megacephalus, assembly GCA_963989365.1. Lineage (NCBI taxonomy): Eukaryota > Metazoa > Arthropoda > Insecta > Hymenoptera > Ichneumonidae > Rhimphoctona > Rhimphoctona megacephalus. The sequence continues at coordinate 13,030,704 of OZ022414.1, read as the reverse complement.
ATGATAAAAATAAAATAAAAAGAAATTTGAGGGGTTGGAAAGAAAAGAGCAAGGCTTCTACCTTCAAAAATGAGGAAATACGATCTCGTAACCTTCGCGAGAACGCGCTCGCCGCTTGATGGCTCCGGGGGGGGGGGGGGGGGGGGGTCTTCGTGATACCGTATCCGGCTATGGTTATGTACCCAACTGTATGTACGAATAACAAAATCGTGTCTGGAAATCTCGAGTGTTATATCCCTTGGTTTTTCCCGTTTCATATAGATACATCTGTAGTGAGAAAACCCCAGAAATGTCGAGAAAAAAGACCTAGTTTTAAAACACCGCAAATCCGTGAATATTTGAAAGGAAAAGCAATTTGTCGTGAATCCGAGCACTTTTGTTCATTTATTTTTACTAGTCGGGCCTCGCTCTGATTGTGTCAGTTACCGAAGTGAAAAGCAATAATACCCAGCGATGTTTTTGCTCATAGTTTTTCAGAATTTTTTAAATTGCAACCAATGTGAAATTTTATTCACGCAAACAAATATATAATGAGTGTAAATATGAAACAACAAAACGTAAAAAATGAGGCAATCAAATTTCAAAGTTTAAACAGAAAAACATCCCTCTGGGTAAGGTCTATCCAAAACGACCCTTCCATTGACAATTTACTCGATATCGATGACGAACATTTGGCAAAAGGTGTTACTGAAAACTTATGCTAATGGACTTCGAGTTTCAAACCACCAATCATAGTCCAGCAAGCTGAGGAGTGTAATGTGGTGGCAGATGCAATTTTGGCATTAACGACGCTCTCCAAACTTGATAAGGAGGCTCTACAGGTCTCCGACTTTCAGGGACTTTTAGGAATAGATATCTTTGTTGGATAAAATAGCCGAGAGAACAGCACCCTTTACAACCAAAGCCTGTGTTATGAAAATTTGGAAGTACAGTCTTTCACCAAAGACATGAATCTTTTTTCCGCTAAATATTCGCAAAAATTTGAAATAAAAGCAATTTCAACAACAGATCAACACTGCAAGTGGAATACTCCTTAAGATTAATAGTTAGTGCACTAAAAATACTTTGAACAATCCAATGTTTAACCCTTTTCGATTGCACAGAACTCTACTCAGATACGTGAACGAAAAAGCAAATATTGATTTCTATTCTGCGTTCGTTTCACTTCGAGACGACACATAACACACTTTGTTTTTTTAACCATCCACTTTACGCAACATTTCCGAGGGGGTCGAATATACGGAGCACTACAAAAACAGGTTGATCTCGGGCTCATTGAGTAGCTAAAAATATGAAAAGTCGGTTGTGTATTCGACACAAAATACAGATGAGGTTTGAGGACATGTATACAATTTTTTTCGATAAAGCAAGGTTACACGGGTTTGAAAAATGGGCTCAATTCGTGAAGAGTTCAATTTATACTAAAGCATGCGACCCAACCTCTTTGGGACAATTTTAACCTAGAGATAATATTTTACTGACCTCAATGAACGTCAGCCATCAATATGGAGCATATCGGCATAGAATCTTTTTGAATTTGTAACCCATGATGACTTTTCTAATGTTAACTCTTCCTAAACATACGTGGATAAGAAAAATTTCGTCGAGATTAATTGGGAACTTCAAATTATCTTGCAAAATATGGTATACAAAACAACTTTTTAAACGATCCCGAGGCTCCATATTCCATAAAATGTGATCAAAATTAATAAAAATTTCATTCCGAAAAAAGAACTCTAAATTGAAACGTTTACATATTGTAACTTTGATCTCTTGTATGTATGGAAGGGAGAAGTGTACAAATGTACACTGGCTAAGATGGCGTCGGTTTGAAGCTTCAACCGATCGATTTTGTTATGGAGATCCCCGATAATCTCCCGAGGGCGTAATATGTGAGCGTCCAGTAAATACTTCATATTGCCGAGCCACAGGGATGGCGGAATCTGGCTTTGGAATACGAAAAGCCATTTTAAGCTATATATAGTTCGACCGTAGTCCATATCGATTACTAAGCAATAAAAAGGCGCAGCTCTTGTGAGTTTCCCTTTATAAATAGTACAATTTCGGCCCTTTTGCTTCTTAGAAATCGCCATACATTCTCTATATGCCGACAAGTCGGCCTCTTACAAACCTCGCGCGCTAGAGGCACAAGGGCAAGCCAAATCCTATTTTTATCGGATAACCGTAACGTCTGGGGGTCATCGATGTCATTGGGATCAGATGCCACGAACATGAAGGCTGGAAATTCCAGAGAGAAAAACATAATTGGCAATGCCAATTCGGGGATCAGATTGACACTTGCGCAATCAAAGAATCATGATAAAGGGTTTCATGATAAAGGCATGAAAAATGTTCGAATTTCTAGGAGAAAGCTGATGGTAACAATGACAAAAAACCAACACCAAACGAAAACATACATTTCATGAAGTAAACACAAATTAATTTTTCCACTGAACTCGGCTAAAATTGTCCTTGCAAACTCTCGTTCTTTTCGATTAAATATTTTTTTTTTATTTCGTCGCAATAGTGGAACATTATGGTTTGGGGACAAACGATAAAAAAGAACCAAATAATAAGTGAAGGGTGAACAAAAAATTCACAGCACATTAAGTCACCGGAAGTCAAGCGAATATGGTGAAAATATGTTTCGAAATTGTTGAGTGTGAAATAAACGGCATCGCAACGATTGACCATTGAAAGTAGTTGGTAGCTGAGTGAATGGCTGACGTGGTATGCATTATTAAGATTCCATTGGCGCGCATGGTTCCGCACGTATTAACGAGCTGAATCTGTCAATAGTGCGGTTCCAACGTTGATATTCAACTATTTGCCACCCTCCTGCCCTTTTCCCACCACCTCTGGGACAACCCCTTATCTCCGTGTATGCGTGGGAATATATGCATGTGGGATGTGGGGTGACCAACGAGCACATCAGTAATCGAATAAACGCGAAATCTCCCAGAATCTGACCGCTGTGACGAACCCACTCGACGAGTTTTGAAAAAGGTTGTGATGTTATTCTACATTGTTGCATATAAACTTCGAACAAAAATATATACAACTTTCAATTTTTTACCAATCAAGCACCGAACGTATCAATCCTATCATTTTTTTATTACTTTATTCACGAGAATTGACTTTGAGTATTGGAATACACAATACTGAATGTCAGGAAGTTGATCTGAAAAAAATCACAGCAAATATTTTAAGTCCATGGACAGTGTTATTAACAAAATTACATAGACAAAATTTTTACTATTTTTTGTCTTTAGTCACTCCTTTCTTGAAACGCTGAATTGTGAAATTAATTGGACTTTCTTGAAGTTTTAGAATATAAAAAAATACGATTTTTTCTGTTGTTTATCGTTTCATAAAAATTTGAAATACATAATTAAATGTAATAAATACTAATATACTACAATGTATATTATACTTATTACAGTGTGAATACAAAACAATACGATTTCTCATTTGTAGGAATAGTCTCGTATACGAGATATAAAGCTTTTTATTATGTTTTGCGTATTCTGCTTTCTCGTACGTGATATAAAGCTTTTTATTATGTTTTCCGCATTCTGCTTTTTTTGTGAAGCCATTTATTGACGATGGAAATATGATTGCAACGTCACTGCAGCGAAGAATATTGAATAATCCAACATGAATCGATGCCACAAAATTCGAACAAGAAAATTTTAACAAAAAATTCAATTTGGAATATTACGATGAATATTAGATTGAGTTCAATTTTTTAATTAACCAAAATTTACAAAGTACATCACATTTAATATACTCCTAGTTTAATCTGCCTCGATCATCAGAGAATTTTAATAGCAATTTCTGAGACAATTTTCGCAATGGTTATCAGTTAAATTGCAATAATTACTTTAGACTTGATTTTTTACACATCGTTTTTACGAAGACTTAAAACCCATCAATCAAAATATTAGATATCACAAAAATTGCCATGAATTATTTGAAATTCCAATTATTCCAATCAAGAATGTTGTCACCGTGGATGCGGAATCATCTAATTTATAAGCAATTATGTATGATAAGAGAATTTCTAAGCGCTATCATTGACAAAAAAGAAGGGCTAATTCTCGTCTTTTTATTCCATATTACAATGCATAACTTTGACAAATAGCGAGAACATACGATGAGACATTATGTCACCACGAGAGGCACATTTTGTCACGTTGGCAGAGAGGTAGGGAGGGTGACTATGGCTTAGAAAACCAAGAGGAGAAAATGGTTAAAGGGTTCCGCGAGAGCATACAGATATAGTCATACAACCATATATATATATATATATATATATATATATATATATATATATGTAATAAAGCTTTATTCGAAGATCAGGAATGGGCCAGTTGCCAAAGTGGGCGGTCAGGGTCTCGGTGTGGCTCTCTCGGGTTCTACGCCAAATAACGTTGACCAACAAAAACAACCGGTTGATTTATCGTTCGAGCGGTCACTCGACTTCACGTAGAGATTCTGCGGTTTTGTCGTGCAGCGCACGTACAATTATACTATATTCGTCTTTTCATCTTCCATTTATGTATGTATATAAATACAGGTCCATATACTCGGTTGAATATCCCTGACATTTCTTACGATTCGGAAATTCCACCCCCATGAATTCTCATCCGGTAAGTCCGTTAGTCATATTTCTCTCTCTCTCTCTCTCTCTCTCTCTCTCTCTCTCTCTCTCTCTCTCTCTCTCTCCCTCTCTCTCCCTCTTTCTCTCTCTCTCTCTCTCGTCCTATTCCCAATAAAAAGAGACTTTGCGATCCCGCCACGGACCTTAAATTCAGGAATAAAAAATAATTTAAAAAGAAACAAACAGGGAGGCAAAAGCTTTTTTTGCCTTACCTGTATATAGTAGTTCCATTTTTCACGAGAACGTCTTGTAACCAACCATAGGGCAACACTCCGAAAACATTTACCCTTCTTACCCATACATAGATAGAAGTAGAAAGCAATGCGAAAATAACCCAAAAGTTTGGCGGCATAAAATGTTCTTCCTTTGGTTACATTTTTTTTTGTTTTTTTTTTCCAACTACGAGAGAAGATTTAGTCGAATCTTATGTTCTTGACTTCTCTACACTGGATGTCATGTTTTTCATATCCTCAGTACGGTGAATTATTTTACAACTCTATTGTTGGTAACAATGTTTTGATTGCCATTCCTTTATGTGTAAGTGACAATCGAAGAGCTGGCATTGTTTGAAATACATTCATGCCAATCCGTTGACAATCGAAACAGTTCAACTGTATATCTTTTGTCATGTGTACAAAAATAAAATTCTGAATCTAATCGGGACAAAAAATTGTTAAATAAAAGTATTCGTGAACATGCTTCAAATTAAAATAATGCTTAATGGTGTTATGTACAAGGAAAATAGACGACAAGAATTTATGCTCGTTTTTTTGTGATAAACTCAATATTTATGCGCTATGCAGGCCTTGGGTAAAATCTCCGATGATAAATGGTAATGGGAAACAGAGAGACGTTACTCGTCCATCCATTTTTTGCGTTGATGCGGTATTTTCATTCGGCAAATTTGAAAACAAATGCGTGAATCCCAACGAGCTTTGCGTTTACATAGCGCCCTCAATATCGGCAGCTATTTTGGTCGTATGCCTCTGCAGTACATTGATAATAAAACTACACAGATGTGATATACAAATTTGTCTGCCCCAAATGTAAATTGGTGAAAAAAAATCATCATAAAAGTACCGCTCGCAATATAGGAGCAAACATAAAATTGGTCCATTATCGTTCCAAATATTTGTTGTTTGATCCATTTCAAAGCAAAAACTGAGAGGATGGGAAGATTCGCGCGGACACAAAGTCATGAAAAAAAGAAATGTCATTGGCTCGTTGAGGAATAAAACGTAATACGGAATGAAAAATAACGAAATAATATTTAGTTGATTGCGGAATATCAAATAATTTTTGTAATTCAAAAAATTATTCATTTGTATTCAAAGTTTTCGAAATATAACTTCAACAACAGGAAATATTTGAAGCATATTGGAAAAAATATGTCGCATGTATATAAAAGAAAAAAATCAATCAACAAAACCAACAATTCCATGGAAAATTCATACGGACAAATAAAATAATGAAAGCATGTTTATTTTTAGCAAAATCACCGAAAAAAGATGTAATAATAACATTTTTATTTCTATCAAGAATTACGATGTAATATTCTGAGTAGTAACAAGTCACAGATATTCGTGATTAACCCAACAATAATAGTTATTCGCATGAAAAACTTTTGGAACGTACTGTAAAACGAACTTCTCTATGGAGCAGGGCATTAATAATGCAAAAGGAACTTCGGCATAAAAGTCGTCAGGTCAAGATGACGTTTTCGTACGAGTCAAAAATGTTATGACTTGTGAACCTACCTATGGGGTATTCCGTAGCGGATAGTGAATATCTTCGCGTATACATTTTGTACGATCTAATTTTCCTTTAGACAATCATTTATTAATAATAAAAAAATAATAATTAATCAAATTCGAGTTGGTTCATCCAGAATTAGTATCCCTCAGTTGTTTCCATAAAAAACACATTCTTAAGCGATGAAGTCACTTCTTATAGAACCAAAATATTACGATAAGCATTTAATTCGTGATAATAAAGAATTGAAAGCCAGCGGCAAATGGAAATGATGAATAGCTTCTGAGAATATCGTCGCGTAAAAATGGTCACACTTTATATAGAATTTCCCATACATATATACATCATGCTATTTCTTGAAAAGAGAGGGGAACGAGGTCGTTCTCCAACAATGGAAACCGACAGGGGAATTCGAGTTTTGCACGAAAAGCTTCACTGTATATAAGATATGGCGAGGAAAAGCGAGAAAACGTCCATTAATAACTCAGCTATCGACATCTGCCGGCCATCTCCATTAATGTAAAGATATATATATTGTTATATACCTATATATGCGATATTTGCACTGTTCAAAGTACATACATACACCTATGTTCTCGGCGGCACATCAATTCTTCATAAAGTTGGGGCAAATATGAAGACAACCTTGGAGCATCCACAAGTTTGATCTTAGTGCCCTACACTGCTAACAACCTACGTATGTATATGAACTTTTTGAGGTCGTCTCCTCATAGAAATCATCTTGTCAGCTTCGTGAAATGTGAAGCATCTTCAGGCCTCCTTCTATTTGCTGTATCTATTTTTACGTCAAGGTCACATAGAAGAAGGATTCCTTGCAAGAAAAAATGTAAGTTAACTTCGCCATTTTTAAGCGATCTAATTGTGACCTGTAAGATAAACGTGGGTACGTTCATTTTTTAAGCGGATTGAGAATTATTTTAATCGTAATTTATTTCTTGTTCAAATCGTATTATAAAGCGCCAATTTGTTTTCTATTTCGACTATCTCACAGAAAAGAATTCCTAGTAAACAAAATATCGCGGTTTTCAGTCTTTGATTCGAATATCAAAGAAATCGATAAAACCATAGCATAACATTTTTAATCTTTTTTAAGTTGTAATTCTCCAATAAAATTTATATGTTTAACCTTTTTTCCACAAATTTCCTGAAAATATGACAGTCGAACTGTCTACAATACTTTCGAATTTAAGGGATATAATTTAGAGAATAATATAAATCGCCCAATCTCGAGTAAAGATACACTGCACGTCTTGCCTTTGCCGTTTAAAAACTATCTTTTTAATACTTGGCGTCAAGACGCTGCCGCGTCTTTAGATATACAACAGCATCTTGAACATCGTTTTCTCATTTGATACTTCTCTTATAAAGCTTCATCTATAAGGAAACTTAAATGAAAAAAGCATCGTTCGCAAGGACATTCACCTTGACGAGACAAGTGAAATAAGGCAAAATCAATGTACAAGTTTCTAATCTACACGTACACTATTCAATAAGACATTAAGCCAGGAAAGCAGTTGATAATGAAGTTAACCGGTATTAGAATTTATTGAAACGAAATGCATTCGATTCTCAATAGCTCATAAGAATTTAGAGTTTCTCCCATTTGTTCCACAGTCCTATTTCGCGTTTGCGATCATGGATGTGATTGAGCCTACAAACGGTAAAATGTGCTCTGGGGTTTATTGCTTATGAGAATAACGAGGGCTTTAATCTGTGAGTCAGAGAGCCAACTTGCGAAGAATGGGGAAATATGACGATGAAAGGATGATAGAGCGAAATGAGGGGAGAGCGAGACAGAAAGAAGGTTTCACAGCGTGAGACCATTATATGGCTAAAGCCAGGTGCGGTCTGCGTCAGCTTCGTCCACGAAGCCAGAAATTTTATGTACATCTACATATAATATACCATGTACTATATGTTCTGTAAGTAGATATAAGAGCGCGTATACGATCAAGGCAAGACCGGCTCGTCGGTCGATCTGCCTGCGGAGAGCAATCCGCGGTTTTCCAAGTTTGCTCATCATCCCCGGATCCTGTACGGCCTTATATATTATACGATAGCCTAATCACCAAAGCTTCACCATCGTCTCACCACAGACCCCAGCTCTCTTTCTGTCTCCCTTTGCCTCACCATCCCTTTCTTTCTGCATCCGGAGATCCTCTTTGCAGCTCTCGAAATTCTCCACTTCTTCTGATGATTCTCCCTAACCCTGATCGATCAAGTGTGCTTAATCAATTTTAATTAATTTAATTAATTTTCTCATCGTCGACTTCCGAGAGGCAAAACATTATTAATTTAATCTCGAATATCGTTTAGTCACCTTCATCAACGTTCTACGTTATTTTTTTATATTTTTATGCTATTTTTCATAATCAGACTGGGAAATGGGGTCTTTTCAAAACAGTATTATCCATAGATATTAACCATATAATAATATTTCATGTCAAATGAAATTCGTTATTTGACTTCTTTAGAAAAATCATCATGAATAACGTTTAGTATTTTTCTCTGTAGTGACGTATGCATATGAAAATAAAGAAGTGAAAAATATTCCTGATATCATGTAGACTGAAAAGTTTGCTGCAAGGTATTGATAGACTCACAGGTATATAGAATCGATTTTGTGTTCATTTTGCAACCCTACGAATGTAGAAGTAATCGATTTATTGCCTATTTTAAGTGATTAGGTTAGGTACGTGGCCCACAAGCGAATGCGTAAAATTTGTATGAGAATCAATAGCTTGCAAAGTTTGTACCGATTGGTTAAAATTACACCATACGCTTGTGATGTATTTAAACGCCATTTTTTGTTACCATAAAATTCAGATATTACCATGTCGTGAAAATTTTTAGAACACCGCGTAAAATTTTCCGCACACTGGGATTCGAGAATATTAATACAATTTATAGAATCTTAAAGAGCTTCCATTTTGGACATTAAAATGAAATCGTTAATCATGAAATTTGTTAATAGCTAATAAATTCATTTCACCTTGAAATTCGAATAAAACTATCAATCATAGTTTCTAAAAAAAAAAAAAACATTTACTAAATTAACGAGTAAGTAATTTTATTCGACTGTTGATGAAATATATTTACGATTTAATTTGAAAATGAGAATTTTAATTGTACTAATAAATAATCGGTTAACAGAACCAAAAAATTCTTCCATTTAATGGCTTTTATTCAATTTGTTTCAACTGTTTTTCATTATACCTGTCGGTCTACTCCAAAAATAAGTGAATCGATTGAGTCCGAATAATGCAAATTCAGCCCAAATCGAACTCGAATATACTTGTCATTGTAGTGTGTAAGTGAAAGCAAGACTGTGCAATCGCTGTGTTGAATCGACAAAATTACACGTATACACGGTGTGAGTGTCACGCGAGACAAGTTGACGATGTGCGTATATCGCAATATCGTGCGTAAAAAGAGCGCATAGGTCGTGACTCTGAAGGTTGTAGGTCACCGAGGTTAAATCTCTGTCGGTGGCTCTGATACGTCCGAGAAGATTCTAAAGTCAGACAAGCGAGTGAAAGACTCTCGCTCGTCTGATGCTGCGGTTCATTCTCTCACATAGGCTTACATCTTCTTATACAGAGTGTCACAAAACGCTCCGCTCTTTCACAGTAAATAAATCGTGAAAACAAAACAATCCCTTATTCATTTTTCTCTCCGAAGCAACATTAACAAGTTAGTAATGAGCTAGTGACAGCAAATGAGTGTGCTATCGAAAACAAGCGGGGATTGGAAAGAAAAGGCTCCGCCTTTTAATCATTTTTAGTAGTTCGCACGTAATCGCATCAACGGCCGACTCTCACGCTTTTTGACAGCAGATTGACCATCTCCGATTCTTCAAAATCTCACCAAGGGTGCGTCGGAAATAAAAATGAATGAAGACATTTCATCTCCAATTTTCACAATGTCAATATTTGTTTATTTTTTTAGAGGAATAACGAAATTCTTTGTGTCGTAAAGGCAAATGTTTTATATTTATTAATAGTCGAGATCCTTTAGGACTTGGAGCATCAAATATCTACTTTCTATCTCTCTCTCTCTCTCTCTCTCTCTCTCTCTCTCTCTCTCTCTCTCTCTCTCTCTCTCTCTCTCTCTCTCTCTCTCTCTGACTCTCTGTGTCTCTTTGCGTCCGACTATGACGACGAGCCTGCTCAACTATGTAGATTGTACTCCCACCGCGCGTGTATCATTAATAGCTTATGAGCTCCTGCATCCTACAGGGCCAGGAGGCGTCAGTCCAGTATGACCTCGCAACCCCTTAACCCTAAACCCTTCCTCAAAGAACACTCATTAAATGTAAATACCATGGCAGTGCACTGCGATACAATAAAAGAAAAAGATATTATGGTAATAGTATATTGTACCAAAGTCCGGTTAAGTGCCAATGTAGCGAACTTCTTTATGCCAAAATAATTCCTTTCAGATCTAATCAATTTTACGCACTTTTCAATAATGGATCTTACTGTGTTTCATTCCTGAAAAAAGGAAGACTTTCAGTTTGACATTATATTAAGCGAGTCACCATTAAGTAATTTGTGATCTTCCATACGAAGGAGTGCCTAAAAACAACGATTATTCCGAAATTGAAATATCTAATAAAAATGAACTGAAAAAAAGCATTGAACTTTACCTCAATCGTCTTCACTTTAAGATGTTTATTATGAACGAATTTTCTTCAATCTAAAACCGAAACACTTTGACTTTAAAAAGGTTGTAATAACTGCTTGGAGAAAATTATTTGAAGATATTCTTCAATCGTACGGAAATTTTTTTTCGCATCCCGCGAGGTTCAAAATTTATTCTTTTTTTAATTATGTTGGTAATGTCGAATAATTCTGCTTATGAAAAGTACCTTTTTATTTATTGGTAATCCCAAAAATCGATATTCAAATTAGTTACATAACTTTGGCAGCATTTGAAGTAGATGCTCATAAAAATGTAATCAGGTGATTCGAAAGTAACGAAAAAATTTAATGAAGGTCATTTAAATTCGCGGTTAAGTTACTATAAAATACACAGCATTATTTATAATGGAATATTATTATATAATAACCGGCGCTCTGGTATAGTGGCGAGCGTGCTTGCCTCTAAGCCAGAGTATCGGAAGGTCCTCGGTTCGAATCCCGGTCCCGTAGCCTTTTCACGAAAATTAAATATGAACGTGACCAGCTCCAGGTGTATATATGAGGCATAACAAGGACCTGTACATGCGTATGTCACATGTATACAGCTGTAGTTCATCTTTACATTCTCGTGTCAAAGCATGACGTAGCTCCCGTATCGTGAGGCGAGTCTAAGACCGACTGTAGTGGCACAGGTTTTCCGCAGTTTCCCTGAGCCCATGAAATCGAGTGCCATGGCGAATGCGCTACAGAAGGGGAAGTCGGATGCGGCCGCATGGGGGCCTGGTTACGGATCCGAACTAAAACCCCAGGGGGGACTGGCTACTGACCCGGGCCGACTCTGTAATAGGCGAAAGCCTCTAGGCAGGGGAAAAAAATATAAAAAAAAAATATTATATAATTAATATAGAGGACAACATTAAAACTAAATGACTTTGCATAAAAATATAACTGTGAATAATGTGAAATTCATATCGCTTCTAATTTTGTAATTACATTATTCGAGTCCTCGGAAATTCGTTGAATCGTTAAACAAAAAAGATCTGATTGGAGTCCACTTTATTTTCAGGTTAATCATAAACTACATAGTGTTCTTTCAATCAAATAGTCTTCAGGCTTAAAAAAAGTTTGTCACTATTTCATGGCAGACAAAGTATAAGTATTCCAGACGTGAAGAGTGTTTCCCAGAGTTTTGATCCTTGTTCCGAAGTTATATTGGATCTTGTAGCTTTACGAAACTAGTTTATCTTTTCATAATTACGATCGATACACGTAGAACACGTCCATCGCACAACACATTTCCACAAATAAAATTACAAAGGCAGTGCAAGGAGAGGTGTAAAATAACTGTGATTAAATATTGAAGGAGCAACAAAAGTTAGAACGACAAACGTTGAGGGTAGCGAAAAAAGTGGCCGTAAAAACCCTGCAGGGTTTTGACCTTCTAAATGCATAACATCTATCTCCAAAAAATCTCTTATCATCCCTCGTCGTTAGACAATCCTGGTCATTCTAAAAATTAATTAAGACTTTGCAACTTTTTTCACCAACGTTAAACAAATTTGCTGTAAACAGTGTTAATCAAACATTTTCATTCAACTCGATCCTTTTTTTGTTGGACAATTGAATTTTTTACGAAAATCATTCGCGTAACGACTGAATGATTCAAGAGTTTTTTTTCTCTTTCTACAATCACTATCGATGTTTGCCTACCGTTACGTGAAGTTTTCGTTCTCCTTCATGCTTCGGCGCGCAATGCGAGCAGTGATCCAGTACGTCCGGGGTATTTCGAACTCGTATCCACCACTAGCACAAAACCCACCAATTCATACTCTTTTTCAACCCTCGCGATATCTATATACTTATATATATTTAAGTATACATGTATGTATATACTTAAAAATATATATGTGTATATATATGAATTTGAACTTTGATGTAAATATGCAAAACGTTCGTTGCGGCACGTCAAATAATCTACATCATTGACACTTTAGCACAACTCATAACACCAATTCACAAAAAGTAGAAAAAAATGTCATTCAAATTCAATAAAAAATTTTATTATGTTTTTATTATTATTTTTGTTACGAACAGTACTATTAGAAGAATATTTTGATGGGCCTTCGAATCAATCACTTCATACAACTTTGGTCATTGAATTCATCACTTTTCCCCAACACTGAGTATAAACCACGATGATTTGATTGTTTCGTTGAATATAACTCTCTGAAAATTGCCAATGAAATGAAGCGGACATGTCACGTAACCTAATGAAACATCGCTTTTTACTTTATTTACCTCAATTATTTATTTCCCATTAAAGCAATAAAAAAATCTTTTTATTATTTCCAAATTTCTCACCGAAAATACCTACTCGTGGCACTTTTATTATTTATTAATTCGCTAATTAAAGTGTGCCAGTCTCACGAAAAATATCACAAGTTTTGTCTAAAAACGCAAAACGATTCATTCTTCTTTATGAAGTATTGTTTTCCAAATAGTTGTACTACTGTGACCCTTTAACCGTATTTAAAAATTTTTTTTATGATTTGCTTTTGCTTCTTATTTCTCGAAGTCTACAGCTAATTCACATATATACCAACAGACCAGATGATCAGATCTACATTTATTTTGTTCATCGACGATCTATCGTTTTCGGTAGCGTTTAAATCGAAAACAAAAACAATGTCGATTATCGTGACAAAATGTGACCTAACTTCTCCATACGTTGATTATAATAAACGCGCATCTCCAACGGTGGTTGGCGCGATACTAGAGAAAATCGCGTACACGACTTGGGCCCGCGTTGTACGACGAAGTCTTGATAGAGGAACGCCTGCGCGCTTTTCTCGCCGGTATGTTTCACGAGCTTTCAGCTGCACGACCCGACACAGAGCTTGCAACCCCTCCGCTTGCTCTGCTACCCTGCACAACATGTGTGCTATGTATATATCTTCTCGAAATATTATTTTGCTGCCAATCACAAAAAAACGCTGAATTAATCTTATTAAAAGAAGAATCAACAACAACATTAATAACAGTTTGCACATTTTAGAGCATTTGGTGAAAGTTCAATCGCCAAGGCAGGACAACGTTTGACCCTGAACACTCAAAACGATATTCACGTTTCTTCATAATATTTTACTACCTAAACAACACCAATAAACATTCATCATTTTGTTAAAAATCAAGGATTAAATTTTAATTTTAAGCACTATGACCATGATTATTGTAACTATGATTTAAGGAAGCTCCGTCACGTAGGGCCGAGTTGCGTGGGCGCATAAGCAGGGCTCTTTTTTATTTTTAGTAATTCGCATGTTTGTCATGATACAGTTGGTTATAAACCTATTATTGGTATTTTTATACAAAAATTATTCGTTGTACATCGATAAATAAATACCGTAAAATTAGTACAATTTTATGTTGTGATACTGCAGAGAAAAGTACGGCATCATCGCAATTCTCCATCTTACTCTCTCCTCTAATTTCTTTGTTGTACTCATGACACCCTGTGTACTGATGACAGCTGACATTGCACTCATGACAGCTGACCGCGGGTCGTCGCGTGTTATTGTGTATAAAATTTTCATTTTTTAAAAGAGCTTACAGTGTATTGTTTATTGAAAAAGTACATTGATCAAACAGTTCAACAACTCAGAAAGACTTGATTTCATACATATATTTTGCTTTGTAATTTATGAAAATATTTATAATTTTTAATGAACGCTATGTGATATGAAATTTCTAAGATGTCTATTTACTTTATAATAAAAATTTATTTTTCATTATTGTTGAGAAATAGATGACAGGTTTCATTAATCCATTAAATTATTTATTTTATTACGATGAAACCAACTTTTCTACCTATACGTCAATCACAAACGAATTTAAGGTTACGTAGCTAATGATTTAATTCTCGCGCATGCGCTTCTGCATTATGCAGAACACGCGAAACCTGTCGGAACTTCAAGTATTTCGATATTTTAACATTAAATATCTTTTTACATAAATCGTTGACCCAAAATTTTTTTATTGTATTTGAAATCCTTATAACCTAATCAACGTGACTGTAGTTTTTGTTCAGTATCTGTTGCGTGAATGCGAAGATATCACTTAATGCAAGTCTTTTAAGAGTAACTTGTCCATAAGCCTTGTATAAAAAAATCCTAACTTTAGCCATTTTTATCTCTCTTATTTAATCGTTGACCTTACCTGGAAGTTTGCATACGTGAATATGGGTACTTTATCTATGATATAACTAAAAAAAATTTTCTCCGCTGGTGAGACGTTCGTGATGGAGCCTCCTTAACTGTGATTATTTAAAGTGAATTTCAATTTAATATTGTGATTCTTCATGTGAACAGTCAATATT
Organism: Rhimphoctona megacephalus; assembly: GCA_963989365.1. Lineage (NCBI taxonomy): Eukaryota > Metazoa > Arthropoda > Insecta > Hymenoptera > Ichneumonidae > Rhimphoctona > Rhimphoctona megacephalus. The sequence goes on along the minus strand of OZ022414.1, from coordinate 13,015,250 downwards.
TATAGCATGACCATATTGAGATGTGCTTACCTCCTTAGCGATAGTTAATTGGGGTTTTATTCAATAACAAATTTATAACATCCAAATTGTATATATAAATCTTTCATGAGCAGTTTTGGAATACTGAGAGCCAAAAATATTACATTTGTTAAAAATACCACTTCCAGGTCTCGTGATTTAATGTAATCTACAGACCATGAAAAGAGCTCAATCATCCCCAATTTATAATTCCAGACAGTTTTTTTTTCAGCAGTTTTATTCTTTACAAATCATCATCTATTTTATTTGGAGCTTCTGCAAAGTAAAGATTGAAAAAGGCAAAAGAAATAATCAAATTCTCGTCTGCATTGCTTGAATTTTAATTATCTCGTAAGTTTTGGAGTATGCAACTCAGCGGAATAACACGACGAAATCAATCTAAACCAGTGACGTTATAGCCGCAGTAAATTAAAATTAATCCAATGGAAGATTCATTCTGGAAATTTTTATCTCCGCTCTACATTGCAATATTTCTTGTTTTTAATTTTTTTTTCGTCTCTCGCGAGTGGGTTGAAGGGTGAGCCTCTTTCCGTAGCTTGCGATGAGAATTCATCAATGCACGCAGTCGAGGAACGCTAGAGAGAGCTGTTATTATGTCATTATTAGTTCGTCGGTACGGCTCTCGTCTCGTACTCTACTCCATAGACGAGAGACCGCACGAACGTTACGAATAGATGCTCGTAAAATGAACTTTCGCTTTAATTCAACGTTACGTCCGGTGGTAGTTTTCAGACCGAGAGTTGGAGAGAAGGAGAGGGAGAGTACGAGTATACGCCGCATCTCTGCTTTCATATCGTATACAACAACGACGAATATACCTCGCTACATTGATTTACTCTTGTATTTATACTAAAAAAGCCTCGCTTGGTATAACCGCTACAAAAAATTCTTTTTTTTTTACTTATATCGCAAAACTTTCATAAAAACAAACAATTTTATGGCTTGACTTTCAGCCACAGATGCGCCGTTGTTTCTGACAAAAAACTGTTTGATGTTCATGACTCTCTTATAAAATAAATACGCACCCACGTTGAATAAACATACTGCAATTTTTTTTCATTGGATAAAGACTTATATAAATTAGAGTAAATAAGGTGGTTTAATAAGGCCCATTTTTTACCTTTCCACCATTTAACGAGATATTATTATTTTTTTTTTTTAGTAGACCTTGTCAGATAAGAAAAAAACGTTGAATCAAATAAACGCACAGATGCTGTGCGCCGCGAACATGTGCTTCAAAATGAACAAAATACATGCGTTTTTTTGAAGACGCATATACAACGTTTTCCCCTAGGCTCTCCGGGACTATCAGAGGTGTTTTTTTTTCATTGAAACATCAGCTACAACTTATAATAAGTTATAATACCAAATGTAATAAGATTCATTTTGAAAAATCAATCTGATCGTTTCTCCGCACTGTGCATGGGAGCTCCAAGATCTTTATTTGGAGACAAATCCCGAAAAATACAAATCATCATGTTTCTAGGGATCGTTTAAAATGATTCTTGGCGAAATCTGACCGAAGTTGACGGATTAGTTTGCGGGTTATCGTCGAAAATCGGTTTTCGCTTTAAAGGGGTATAAATCGACCTAAAATTATCGTATAAAAAATAGTGGAACGGTTTTTTTCGCGGTGAGGGATGCCTTTTCCAGTGTCGATACTATTAAAGTTTTTACCGAGTAAGACACGATCAAACACGCACGCGATGTAACCCCATTTAAACCCCTTGCACATAGCATGCGTGATGTACTTTTGTAAAGCGCACGCATGCTATTTAGCACGAAAAAGGGGCATCGTGTACAAGGGGCTGTACTCTCGCGCCAATTATTTTGTTTACATCACATAGAAGCGCACATTGATCAATAAAAAAAAACTAATGTCCATTCGATAACTTATGGAGAGTACTATGATATATAAAAAATTCATCGGGATTCGAGGTATGTTCAATATCGAAATACTCAAATGCGAAAAAACGTCGAAAATGTTAAATATTAGGCAAATACGCGGTTTCTATAGTGCTGCGAACACGATTTCCTGCTATATTTCTCATGGAAATCTTGCATGAACCTAAAGAACCATTTGTAGAAAAAAAAACAGAAGAAAAGTTTGAATGCGACACTTTTTTCGCAGGCATGATCATTGTTTCATAGTTTGGACTGGACATTTTACTTGCAGATCTAATAAAATCATTCTTCCATCATTTGGATTGGATCACTGAATGACCGCAAAGAAAATACTTAAGTCAAATCTAATATTTTCAGCAAAAAAATGTTGTTTTCATAAAAACATTTTTATACGCAGGTTTTTTTAAACGTGTAATTTTTTTATTACTACAATTAATTTTGTGGATATCGATGCTTCAACATATGTTCATGATAAAATCGCAATTCTGCGTAAGCACTTAAGTCGATTGCACGCAATAGAATTTTTACGATCTCGAGCAAATAGCTTATCTATATGTTTGGTATTCACGTTATGTTTATTTATCAAGAGACGCGGTAGCGGCTCGACGCCAAGTATTAAAAGAAAGCTTGCGCGAGCCCTGCCGCACTCTTATATTGTATTATACGCCAGGTCGGAATCTCGAAATGGTAAACTAATTGGCAATAAATGTCACTCTATTGGTTCCATCTACGCTCCGTCTCCTTCCTCTTCGGCTTACACTTTTTTCCCTTCTGATGCACAAGGGAGTCTCATCGTTGCACACAGAGCTTTACTCATTAACGTGTGAGTTCTCCTCTTCACCTTCACCATTCTAACCGACGCTCCTTTAATTGCAGGTGAAGATTACTATCGAGTAGAAATAAGCAGTCTCGATGGTCTGTGCAGATATGGTGTTTCTTTTTCTCTTCCTCTCTTACTTTCTCTTCTTGTGGGTTTTATCCTGAGCTCTTGCGCCCAATTTACAATTCGAAGAGTCGTTGCCGTAATTCGCCATCTTTTCTTCTCTCTTGGGCATCTCCTATTGCTACAAGTCCTTCGGGAAAAGGATCGAGAAAAGAGAGAGAGAGAGAGAGAGAGAGAGAGAGAGAGAGAGAGAGAGAGAGAGAGAGAGAGAGAGTGAGCGAAAGGGAGAGCAATTCTAAGGACCAAAACAAACAGCGAAGGAAATAACAATGAAATTAAATAGCGATCGAGGGATTCTGTGTATATGTATACATATAAATGAAGAAGCAAGAAAACGTAAAGATTTATCACGATCATTTCCTAGCAGGTCACAAATGGTCTTAACCGTTGCTCCCAATCGATACAATTTCCCTATTACGACGGTGCATTTGCACTGTTATACACTTTTAACCGTAAGGACAATGAAACATTAAGCATGCGCCCCTTTCTCAATGGTTATGTATATTTATTTCTATTTAATCGATGAATTTTCACAACTTATCACAAAAAAAATAAAAAACATTTTGCAGATCTTGAGATAAGTACAAAAATAGCGATACATTTAATCTAATAATCGTCAACATGCCAATCCTCGAAATCGTCAAGCCTCTCGTAAATTTCGATTATATTCTCCGTCAGTCGTTCCCTGTATCGGTGGTCTGTAGCAAAAATAGGACAAACGAGTTCCTGTCTACCGGGACCCCAAATAACTCTTTCAAGCAATTCCGGTGTACGAGTGAAATACTTGTCGGCAGTATTTTCATCGATCAACATAATTTGTTGATTCACAGTTACATAGATGATAGCAAGAAATCTGTAATATTCGCAAGATTGTCGAAAAACTGTCCAGCTCAAATTGCAGTCGTCGATGTTGATTTTTTCTCTCATCAGTTCTTCCTTCATGTGATCATGATAAATTCGTGTAAATTTTTCGAAATTCTCGTCTCTCGTTTTACGTCTCGTTGTTAAATAAAGAGCGAGCATAAAATCAATGGCAGGCGGTGAATATCGTATAAATTGAAAATCTATCAAGTAAAAACCGTTTGGTCGTCCAGTCTTTGGATCACGCTTTATCAACATGTTATTTGCCCAAGGATCCCGATGACAAATTACGTTACGATATTTTTTGGATGTACGAACAAGTCGAGGTATTCGCCAGGACCAATCGGCGATTAAACTTTTTATCCGTTGTCTTGATCGATCGTCGAGACATTCGATCAGATTGACGATGCCACAGGCACCTTGTATACTTGAATTGATCGGGTTACGACGCATTCGATCGTCACTTGGGAACAATGCTTCCTGTAGTATTTCACCGTAAACCTGATCGAGACCTTTGCCACTCTCGCGTCGTAATTTTTCATCAAGTACTACAGAACGAGAATGCAATTTTGCCATTGCGTAAAACATCGCGGCGCACTCGTCGTATTCGAAGGGTACAAATTTATCAGGCATCCCAAAACCATCAAGTGTTGCATCTTCCAAAACAATGATTATGTCACCCTTGCCAAGATAACAGTCGACCATCCATTTCAGACCTTCGCCTGTTCCCATCTTTCTCACGATATCTTCATAAAAGACATTCTCCTTCGTGAATACGTTGCCCGTAACGGCGAGCTCGTACTGGGGGCTGTTACTCGGGGGTTTTGTTTTAGCAAAAAATACGAATTTCTCCTCATTTCCATTATTGATCGTACAAGTGACACGAAGATTATAATACTGGCCGAGAAATCCATTTGTCAATGCTATACGATCGAGACTCCAATTTTTAATGCAAAAATCTGGTCTCCCTAATTTTCTTCGCATCACTGTCTCAATGTCTTGGTCAGTCAATAAATCTTCTTTCTGAATTTTTGCCTTTGCAGTACTCGAAGTCATTGGTGTTTGAGCCTTGGCAATACTTGCTGACATCGTTATGATTATTTTGACTCAATTCTAAACACATTCGCCACGTTCACGATCGCGTTCACGAGTTTACGAGAAGAGACGGATTCTGTGTCGACGTTTTTATATAACTGCACGAGAAATTGTTAAATATTTTCAGCTGTCAACGGATCTATTTGTTAACAAAAAGAACAATTCTAATACTATCAGAATGTTTATCATTGATTTAATTTATGCACCTATAAATATTAAAAGAACTTGTCTTTGACACGATAAAATTCATATCTTCATTGATATCTCGTTTATCTTAGGTGACTCGTGTCTCTTTTGATGGTTCTCGATTAGCGAATCATGCGCTGTATTGGCTTGTCTACTGGATATGGCAGCGTGATGGAAATTTCCGCATAAAAAATGTATTCTAAGCGTAATAAATAAGATCGTCACGAAAAAAATCATGATGTATTATTAGAATATTAGATCATGGATTAAAAAGAAATAATAATTTACAATAGCAGAATGTTCAGCTAATTAAATTCTTGTAATTGAGAGGAAAAAAATGTGTATCAAGATGATATTTCGACATCGTGTCATAAACACTAAAACAATAAGTCATTTTACTATAAAAATATGACTGTGGGATTAAAAATACTAATAACAAAAATTTCGATTGCACTAATTAAATTTTTTAGAAGTTCGGAAAATTCATGAGTACGATTTAATCAATATTAATACAAACATTTCTCAATAGCGATTGAATAAAATTCACAAACCAATTAATTCAATTTATCGAATAGTAAATACCAAATAATACATACGTATGCATAAATAATGTTACACCATTACCTAAACATCTTAAATTCGAATTTGCCTTGCGCTCGTGTAGTCTATGAAAACTTTAGATAAAGAAAACTCACTCGTATCAAAGAACAGCAAGAATGAAATTCTACCTCAAACCTTTGCAGGTGAATAGTTGCTTAATGGGAAAAAAGGAAAAAGTTGAACATCGAGTAACGTACGGGGTTTTTTCTTTCAAAATTTTTTTTACACAAACGTACAGAGTAAGGAGAGATCGCGAGTGAAAGAGTGATGGATGGTGATTGAGAATCTTAGACGTGTTTCTCTGACTTGAATCGTTTTGGTCGATTCCACATGTATATAGGATATCTTGAGGAGAAAAGTTTTCGAGTACCTGGGAGAGAGATAGAGAGAGAGAGAGAGAGAGAGAGAGAGAGAGAGAGAAAGAGAGAGAGAGAGAGAGAGAGAGAGAGTGCGAGAGAGTGCGAGAGAAAAGGGGGAGGGAAAGAAGAAAGTAAGGAAAGAAAGAAAGATCATTTCGTAACAGTGGTATGTTTGAAAGAGAAAGAAAGGGACTTTCTCGAGGATCTTTCCACGATGGGAACCACATCTACGTAATAGACTCTCATTTATAATACAAAGCGTCCGGATGGGGGTGGGCGAACCCTGGCGAATTTAAATTGCAAAAGGGGGCAAGAAAAAAGAGTGAATTGAGACAAAAATGAGAATGAAAGAGTGAGAGGGAGGGAGAGAGCGAAAGAGAAGGTAAATGGAACTCCAATGCCACTTTAAATTGTCGATGCGAGTCGAATACCGGAATTGCCGTCATTCTTGAACGAATTCTCGCCCCCTACCCTTTTCTTCTTACCAACCAACAACAGCGATCGTCTAAATACGGCATTTATACGTGGCGGAATATTTAACATCGACTCGGCTGTCAGTTCGTCTCGCACTTGTATAAAAATTCCAAGGTTTTACCCTCATCTTGCGCGCGAACAGGAAGGCTGAAGTTTTGCGGTTAAAATTGTCCTCTGCCGAGGGTTGATTATAGCCGCATACCCCGTACCATCTATTTATTAATCTATTCACATTCAGTTGAATAAATCCTATGAATGTCGTTAAAAAATTGTACTTCTTATCTGAAGATCAAACGTCGTTCAATTTTTTTTTGTCATAAGTGTAATTTTCGTACTAGCATCCTATCCATCGAAAGGGGAGAAAAAAACTGGTTGACGTGAGTACCAGAAATTTAGTGAACAGCGATAAGAAACCACTCAAAGTCTCATATACGTAAGTGGCGAACGGTTAAATATGCAAAAAATCCTTGCAGCCAGGAGAAAAACTCATAAAATCGTAAGGGTATTATAAAACAATCGTGAAAAAAATTTAACGATCCTGTCGATGTCTCAGGAGTTCAGTGTGTGTATACAACGCACTTACATCGACACATGCTCACACACGTTATATTTGACTTTGTTCCAGACTTGTTTTTAAGGCTTTAACCTAGGTCCACGTACACTATGTTCTAAAAGTTAGATTGCGGAATTTTGGAAAGTAACTTCCTTATCAGTTTTTTACTCTTATTTTCTGTAAATGATATGTCCACTAAGTGAAGTCAGACACTCGGATAGATTAAATGGGATAAGTGAGTAAGTTGTCTCTCACTCTAATGTAACTTTGTTTTTATTACATTTTCGCTGCATCTTGATGACAACGAATATATAGTGATCTCCCATGGTGTTTCAACTGCTTAAAATGTGTATTAACGTAATTCCAAGATATATAAAAATAAAGTGTCCATTTTTCTTGAAGAAATTTCAAACATTGCTTATTTCGTTTTGGAGTTACTTTGTCCAGAGTCAAAATGTGAGTACTTTGGCCAATTATGAGTAAAATCATCGGGAGAAAGAGTACTCTCAAGAACTTAGTACTATGCCAAATGAGTCGAGGAAAATTCGTTTCCTCAACTGAAAGAGATTAATACAATCGACCCCAAACAAATCAAAGGAACGAAGCCAACCAAATCTCGCAATGGGTTTAAAAATAAATGTAAACTTCTTCTAAACATTTTTTGGTAGCCAATCGGAGGCTTCGCTCCTGGACTATAGCGAAGAGGGGGGGGGGGGGGCACTCTCGTGACCTCCATCCCCATCTACGTATAGAAACACAATCCGCATTGGGCACTGAGCATTGGGCTCATGAGACCGGCCTTGCGTTTCTCCAGCAGGGACGATTTATCGGGGGACGAATTTTCCGCGATATGAATTTTCCGGTGATAATTTTTCCAGATCGAATTTTCCTATTGCCATACCAAATAGGCTATCACACTTTGATGAAATAAATAAGTACTTTTCCTCTCAGAGTCAGATGACATACTTATCTTACTAGATTTGGAAACGATTTTTGAGTCACAATGTGTTTGCACGTATGAACGTATTTGCAGGGAGTACCAAAGTTTCACGAAGAAATATTAATGAGTGCTGGCCACTCAGCGTACAGTGAGCTCGCACGCTACCTGGCCCTCATTCTCCCTCCCCCTCTCGCGCTGTTTCTCCGTTTATCTTTCAATCTCTTTCGCTCTCAACATCGTTGAACTTATCACAGTTGGACGATCCCTGGCACCTCGTAAAAATCACTAAACTTCTATTCGATATATCACGTGTGATAATAAAGAGAGAAGATTGTATAGAATGACGTCAGACAGCCCGTTCTTCCTCATGCTATAAATGTTAACGCCTCTTCCTCCACTATAAATTCTCCACGCGACTACAGTTTTCACATGAGTGTTTTAGCCTAACTAAAAACGACTATGAGAATTTCAGTTATTCGCTCGTCTTACCATTTCGAGAATTAAATTCATTTCAATATTTAGGTTGTCATATATGGAGCTCGAAGGAACTTCGAACGTAAATTTCGTAATACAAATTTATTTAGTTATTCACGTTTTCAAACTTCGCTTTTAGCCAAACGTTCATTGGCTAATGCTTTATATTCTTCAAGGGTAAATTGTTCAAGAAACTTGATAGTTTTTGTGAATAGAGGTAAATAATATTCCAATTTAATTTATCAACATAGAAATAGAAATCCAGTATCTTGATTTGTGCTGAAAAATTCAGCGTGAAACCTGTAATACACTAAAGAAAAGATAACATTTTTCAATTTTATCTCAGATACTTTGGTGGGACTGAAAAAAATGGCCTTCATATTATTAGTCTACTTTAGCAAATACATACTTTTATAATTATGTCAAAGCTTAATACAAAATCTTAAAATACCACACGAGTAAAATAAAAGCCTTCAATATCATATAAGTGTAGTGCTTTCTCTCTCTGAGTTCCTAAAGTTGGGATATCCCTGCTCAATTGTAAATGAAAAGAGGAAAAAAAATACTCCAACATCGACTCGATATTTATACCACTTTTAGGAAGAAAGCTTTTGACTTATTTGCTTTTGTTGTACTTACATCAAACACATACATAGCCAATCATCCAACATTATAATATATTGTACACTTTGGTATAGTTGATGCTCCACCGTTATCCAATCTTACCATCATTCTCCCTCTCTTTTTCTTTCTTTCTTTGCGAATAATGAAATGGTATGCCGCAGGCGAATTCCAATCCCTTCGAAAAACACACGCAACGTGTCTAAAGTTACATCGATTTTCCAACCGCCGTCATAACGATGCACCCTTATATTATGCGGTAACACGACACATAACGGTTCCGGGGTATCATTATCTAATGTTCCTTATTTTTCAACATGGAACTAAGAGAATAACGGTAAGCTCCGGAGAATAAGCATTGGTTTTTTTCTCGAAAAAAAAAAAAAAATTTGATACTTTGATCCGCTTCATCCACAACAAAGGGTGTTAGGATTATTAAAATATATGTATATATATACATATATATCTAACTATAGTGTATAGTTGAAATTGGTATTTCCTCCAGTGTTAATAAAGGTGGTTCTCTTGGCAAGACCAAGTAAACTTTAGGTTTCATTCCGTGAGCAAAGTTACCTTAAAAATGGTCAATCCATCTCGATCCCTGGCGATAAATAACTTTTCAACTTATATATGTTCTAGCTGTACCGTTAACTTCGCTCTTTTTTCAATCAAAGTACAATTTTAACAGTTAAAAAAATTAATTGCTATTTTTGTAAAAATTAACTAACCATAGAATGAACCTCGACATTTCTATCCCCTCCTTCTATTATACTTTTGCTTATTTTTCACTTAGTTTCAGGTTTTATTAAGGAAGTTGAGGCCGTACAGTCATTTTTTTTACTCAAAAGTTATGACCTATACCATTCAAAAGTTAGGCCACTTTACAGTTTGGCAACGTTGCATACACTGTAAAAATGTGTGTTGTGCGTGTACTCGTATACCCTTCTCCTCTCTCACATCCATTCAACGTTGTTTCGACTCTCAACGGTGGATGATGAGTGTCAACGGAAAAATTACGATTGATAAAAACGGTGTGAAATTATTTTCGTGGAAAAGGAAACGAGTTACGGAGGCTATATTCAATCAACGAATAAGCCAAATGAATTCGGGAAAAAAAAGACGAAAAAGTAGCGAAAGCTCAGTCCGAAACAGTGACGGTGACAATTCTAACCTCAAAAAACTGCACGGGAAACGTATAATCGACGTTAAAACATTCTGTTAAAAACACATGCAATAAAATTGTGATCTCTTGTTTGCATAAATTTAATTTATTACTTCCACCCCTCTTTCTGTATATTTTCTCTCGAGCCGTGGATATGTATTTTCGAAATTCCCGCCGCAACGCACTGGCTTGCGTACGAGGTGAACTGAATGCGACGTTGCCAGATTTCCGGCTCCTGTCTTATCCGTAGGAATAAATTATTAATTTAATCTCAACAAATCTCCCAATAAATCTGAAAAAATTGACAATATTCAGCAAGCCTTGCTCATGTTTCGAAAAAAAAATTTATATTTTTAGCATCATTTTTTACGGAGATATCACTGAATGCGTCTTGACTTCCATAAGATTACATGTTATTTGGTCCAGATTGTTATTGATTTGTCTCAGCAACGAGGTTCCTAAACTGTCTGAAAATTTAACCAATTTTTTTTTACACTTAACTTTATAAGGTGCAATCGGTTTAAAAGCGATGACATCATTTTCGTTTTAATGCCTCAACTTCCTTAAAGAACCAAAAGGAGGAGCATTCGTGAAAAAACATGTTTACATTTTTTTCTCAAATGTGTACTCATTTGAAAAATTCGCGTATACATAAACAAAACTGCCGCGTCGGTAGATCCGTGAGGAAAAAAAAATTTGTCTTTTCGTCTGTTTCTGTTGTCATTACGTAGTACGTTACGTAGTAACGTCAAAAGAAGAAATAAAATGTATACCTTTAATTCGAGATTATTTTCAAAAATCAATCTTGACTTTAAAAAAGCGCCCAAATACGAAAAGTGAAGGTAAATACATAAGCCAAAAGGTCCATTTTAAAGAGGTTTCGAACACAAATCGAATGAGCAGCCAGTAAAGTTTTAACTCTAAATAGAAAAAAAATGTTAACGCTATTTCTGTATCATTGTCAAAATTGAAAATGAAAATTCTCCACAAAGCTGGAAAACCGAAGAAAATGCTTTCTTAGTTTTCCTGTGATCTCAATTTGCAAGAAAATTACAGCACTTTAATATTTGGGCCACTCCTCGGTCCGATTTTCGAAAATCCCAAAACAACAAAATTTCTGTTCGTCAATGAATGACGAATGAAGATGCGAAGATTCATATTGGAATTTCAATGAAGATTTTGGCAGACTTTAAATTATTTGAATCGAGTCTTATCAAGTTTTTACTGCAATTGCAGTATATGTTGTCATTGCTAGAAATATTATTGCAATAAAACTTGGAGGAAACCGAGGGCACAGTTAACCAGAGAATTAAATTTTTATTGACATGAATGTAAACAGTAAAAAAAAATGTTTTACGAAATATCATCAGAATCCCATACTTTCATATACATAGAAATAAGAAATAAATGTCGGCAAAGATGCAAGATAAGCCACTGAAATTATGGAGCATAAAATGTACACGCTTTTAACCCATAAAATAGGATTCAAGAATGTTTCTAGAAAAAAATTGATCCGGCGTAGGTGGGTGAGGATTAGAGAAATTACTTTTACGTACGTTTCTCAGACGTCTAAAAGGGTTAACCGAAACGCGGGGTTACATAACAGTTTCCCAGGCTGAGAACACAGAAACGAGTGTTGCGTGACTAGTGATAAAAACGCACATAAAATAACAAGAGGGTGGAGGTCACGTAAGCTGGAATAAAGTAAAGTAAAAAACGAAAAAAATGCGATCGCACTTGAAGTTCCATTCATTTAATGCCAGACTCTCAATAATTTGACTATGCATACATATATGGTACATTACAATTGACATTTCGAAATATTGTTACAATAAATCAACACCGTTTCGACGATAAAAATGATCTTGTATCTCGTTAGTTCGGCTAAATTTTCCGTCATGGAAATCGAGCTTAACTCGATTGGGCCGTCCGTGCCAATGGCTCGTGATAATTGCAACTTTGTGAAGCTTGTTCTCCTCATGAATTTCACGCCATATCGTATTTCTTTTGATACGATCGCACCGCGGCTTGCTCTGGTCATAAGGCGTATGATCGTGCAAACGATCGTATCCGGTTATTCTCATATCTGATGATTCAATGTTTTTATGATTATTGAAGTAGGTCATCGAATCACGTGGACCCAGAGGTTCCAGCTGTAAATCAAATAGTTTTCATTTTGCTATTAATTATCCAACAGGTCGTGTATTTCAATAAAATTGAATGCTAATGTTATTCAATGTACAATTAACACATAGTGATTATCGTGAGTAAGTAATTCCATAGCCGCTTAACAAATTAGCATTGCATGATAAAAATAACATACTTCACATGTCTTAGTTGAAAATTGAAATCTAACATTGATATTCTCGTAAGTGTATGTCCCATTCTAGACCTTCGTTTTTTGGAGATGTCGTGTAATAATTTAATTTACTCGACAATAATTGTAGGGACCCATTCTAATATTAAGATTGTATTTACCACCTTAAAAATCTACGAATATACACTGTAGAAGATATAAGGTGGTAAAAAGGAAATAAGGAAGGAATATGGACATAAGGAAATTGAATGGTAAATAATAGGGAAACGTGAAACCCTGCAAAAGATAAAATAAAAAATTATGAACTACATCGTGTCATAAATAGAACGTAATTAGTTATAATTACGTATATCAACTAACCTCCCACATCAGTGTACAAAAATTTGCCCACATTTATAAAAAAATATCATGCCAACATTATTTCATATGCCATGATTTCTTTCTTCACAGTATAATTACGAAGTAAAAAACGCTTCAATTCTCTCAATCCATATTATGATCTTGAGGATATTAAAAACATTGTCATTTGTGTGCACTTGTAAAATTTCCGGGTCATCATAATTAGAGTCTAAAATTCACAATAAATTACTCCTGGAGCGTCAAGGAAAAATGGAAGGGAAAAAACGCACTACTTCGCAGCGAAACATCCTCGATATAACCTCCTCTCGAGCTTTCATGAAATTCCATGGCGTAACGAATCCAGCACGAGACTTTGATGCCATAATATCCTGTTCAATTATTTACACGATCCACTCCTTTTTCCGTCTTATCAAAAATTAGCCAGGCTTGTGAATTACTGAGAGAAACTGATGTCCAGATGTGTACGTTCTTTCTCTTCCCCGCCCCACATTTACCCACTTTTCTAATCACCTACCCATGGGAGTTGAAACTGTCTTCTTGCTGGGTTGTAAAAAAAAATTAAGTGATAAAAAAATTGAAGATGAATAAGAAATAAAAGTGCATCGACTAATGCATCTCTCGAGAGTGACTGGCTACGCCATCTGACGTGAATGGAGCATCACTCGTTGAAAAACATAACCGCGGCTCTCCAAGGGTTTACCGAGTGCCTTCTATTGGCTGGGTGCACGTACATATACTACTTTAAAAATAAGTGTGTATTGCGTATACGTTAAGCCTGAAAAAATGCGGAGCATGATTTTAGGTGGCGCTGACAGTATGCATGAATATGTAACACACTGATAATTGAATAGTATTAGTATTTTCGTGCACCCTGCCAATAATATGTTTACTTCGGAGTAAAATCTTTTTTTTACTCACGATTATAATCCCAACGAGCGTTTGAAAAAAAGTTCAAGTTTCGTTTTTATTATGAACTTTCTACTCCTTATACAATCATCGTAGATCTCTTACTTTCAATATTAAAAATTTACATTTCGAATATTCAAGCTAGATCTTTCATTAATCATAGTAGTAAAAATAATTGCTTGAATCAATATTCCTCATTAAAGAAATTATCTTGTAAGTTCTGAAAATTCAACACGTTATAATTTGATATTTTAATTTATTACTGAAAGATCGCGAAATTATCAGAGCTCGACGCAATTATTACGTTTGAGTACGAAATTCTCTCATTTATTGACCTGATGAAAAGAATTGCTTTGTTATTCATTTGTAGAAGAAATTTAAAAAATGAAAAATAAAGTTTGTTCGTAATTATAATTATTTCACTAGCAAATAAATCCATTATATTCTGTTGTTTAATGCATTTAATAATATTAGCCATAGCTGAATTGGATTAAATAGGAATATCGAAATGTGATTTGACAATGTTACGTGCCTTACAACGCTAGGAAACTAGTTGGTAAAACACGCGGTGATACTTTGATACAGGTGCGACGACGATTGTGTCCTGAACAATTTATCTCTCTCTCTCTCTCTCTCTCTCTCTCTCTCTCTCTCTCTCTCTCTCTCTCTCTCTCTCTCTCTCTTTCTCTCTCTCTTTCTCTCTCACCCCCGCTCACGCAATTCCAAGTAACGTCACCGAACTCGGTTGAAATAGTCCGGGGGATTCGACGTCCATCAGCGGGGTAGTCGCATAACTCACGTCACAGGACAGTCGTGGGACATTCGTCTCTCGTTCGCATTGTCGTGATACGTGAGTAACCCGAGAATACGTGCACTCCAACGGGGTTCTTGGATCGAGTCTCGAGATGTTCTCTTCTCGAGGGACGCAGTGGCTCAACTTTGTCATCCATATCTGATCTATCAGAAAAAAAGAAAACAATCAATCCGTATATATATTTTTATCTCTAGATGCGTACACGAAAAATTTATATATCTAATAAATATGATGCATAAAATATTAATATAATATATTCATATGTTTCAAAATGATCATCCAAACGCAGCATTCTCACGTCCAAGTTAATCCAACTGTGAGTAATATCGAATGGATGGTCCCTGAACTCATATTTATTTTAACATTATCATTAATATCATTACCATCATGTGCTTATTTTTATTTTTTATATTTTATTCTGAAACAACTTTTTCGTCCATATAAAGAGTTTATTTTATATAAGACTCGATAAAAATTGTCAATGCAATTTCGCACCAATTGATATACATAAACTCATCGTCATACATTATCGGATGATCTCTTGGTGGAAGAACATCTCGAGTATAGAACGATTTCTCTCGAATTGCTTCCCCCATCTATATAGGACTATATATGACTAAAAGCGAGTTGCGATCTCGCTTTTCTTTATACATCCTATATACATAGATGTATATAGTGAAACGATCGGTTAAGGCATCACTCGGAGGCTCAGCTGCAGTACCTTCGAGCTCTCAGCACTCTCCTAGTGACAACGTTTCAAACGCGCAAAAGAAGTTGTAGCTAAAAGAAGAAAGGGCTTACAAATGTGTGTGTTTGCGTGTGAGCCTCTATAATTGTTTGTATAGACGAGATGAGAATGAGATAGTGCAGGCGAAGTGAAGAAGCAATGAAAGAGAGAAAGAGACAAAGAAAGGGATGAAGAAGAGAGATAGCAGCTGAGAAGGCAAAGAAGAAGTAGCCTGATGGATACGATGAATACCAGTCCGGATATACGCGATCTTTTGCGCAGGAGTAATAGGAAGAGTGAGAGAGAGAGAGAGAGAGAGAGAGAGAGAGAATACTCGATTGAAGGGAAGGGGAAAAGGTACTATAATATATCACACGTAGATTTTTCTGTATTTTTTTCTAGAATCGGAAACGTAAATTCAATGGCATTTTTAGGGTGATTAAAAATTGAGTCATTATCGCATTTCTGTCAATATGAGATGTGTGAGCTAGTATCGTATTTTAATTTTGAAAAACGAATCAATTTATTTGATTACATATTCTGCCTTTGAAAAAATGTTATTTCGGTTCTTTTAAAACACTGCGTTTGATAATTTTTATTTGTCTTAATACCAGATGATCAAAGAAGGATTCAACAGGATAGATCACATCAAAGTATCAAGTTAATATATTATCACTTTTTCAACTGCGCTTAAAATGTTATAATTTTCCAGATAGAAACTTTTCTACTCTCCTGCATCTAATCGCTAATTTATACTGACCATGCTGGGAACAAAAAAAAGGTACAAAAGCTTTTCTCATCGGAAACAATTTATCAGTATCTGTAGTTCAATAATTAGCATCGTGAAGCTATAGATCAGAATACCATGGTATACACATAGTTTCATCGACAAGAGGATAAATATGGAATTAATATACGACATGAAAGGGCAGAGTTTAATCAGGTTCGACTAGATAT
Source organism: Rhimphoctona megacephalus (assembly GCA_963989365.1). Lineage (NCBI taxonomy): Eukaryota > Metazoa > Arthropoda > Insecta > Hymenoptera > Ichneumonidae > Rhimphoctona > Rhimphoctona megacephalus. Next base: position 12,998,957 of record OZ022414.1, on the reverse strand, counting down.
AGTTGGCAGGTGCGAGAGTCTCTCTCTCTCTTTCTCTCTCTCACACACACACACACACACTCTCGCTCTTTCTGGCGAGTCGTGCGACGATGTCTCGATATGCTCTCGCGAATGCATCTCTAAGAATTGCGACAACTTGAAGCGTCTCTTAAATGTACTACATATATATATATGCATGTACATAAGATCGTGGACCGTGTTACTGAGCTTCAACTCTTGATACTGGTGAGCTCGGTAGGTCCACAAGAAACCCAACTCATCCCAGGGCCACCGGTCGCATTGCACAATGCTATGCAGCAAGCAGAAGCTGCAAGAGAACTCTCTATACCCCATGTTGCAGTGAAGAGAGTTTAAGTCGCAATGCTCTTTACCTCTCTTCTCTCATCGAGTCCAACGTGATGAGTACCAAAGAAGACAAGAGAGAAAGAGAGAGAAATGCACACTCTATTCAACTCAACAATGTATTTTGTGCACGTATATGTATACGACATATTCTACGCAAAATGGAGAGATCCTTAACTCTCACTCTTAGTCTACAATTTTCCAGGATACGAAACAAAAGGAGAGTAAATATTGTACGAATTTAAAGAATGAATTTAACATTTAAACCCAAAATAAAGTTTACGAGGGGGGTGTTATTTTTTCTACCTTTCTCTTAATAGCCAATGTCACAGCTATTGTATATAATTTTGAAAATATCTCTATTGAATAGACATTAATTGGAAAAATCCTTAGGAAACCTTGAGACTTTATGATCCCAAAAGTTGCGATAAAGAATTGACTGCTGAATCTGTGGGACTGAAAGACATGAAAAATGATGTTCATTCAACTTAGAATACACTATATTTGTGTATATATGTATGTTTTATGTGTGCAATATACCACGAGGGACTCGAAGAACCTCACAGATGAGTGCAGCCAGTGAAGAGACAAGTCTTACAGTAACCCTCTTCGACATTCTATACCCGAGGCGTTCTCACAGTCGTTAAACGTTTTTAATTTCGAGCCATTCTCTCCTCCCCATCTTTTTTTCATTCTCGCTTTTTCTCTCTTTCATTATTTTTATCTTTCTCTTCATTTCTCCAAGGTTTCCGAGACTATTATAGTGAGTATTGGCCGGGAGTCACGTGCATATCTATTACAAGTGGGATGTATGATCGAGAGCCACTCGAAGATCTTTTCCCTCTTATATCTTTTTCTTTCTCTCTCATCCTCCTCATTTTCCCGTTGGCCCACTGACTAAGAGTAGAATCTTACAGATATGAATATACATATGACGTATATGAGTAACTTTCGATTAGTAACCGATTAGCACATCAGCGGAGATACATTTTTTAAATCGATTATCACACGAGATTCATTCTACATTTGATCTAATCAATCATTTTTTTTATTTACTTCTTCAACGTTTAATTTTTTTTTCTTCTCAGAAGCAACAAAAGTTGTTTATACTTAAACCACCCATCGGGCTTAGTGAAAAAAAATCATTATTATATATGTCCAAGGTAAAGTTGAATTGAAAGGTAAGAAAATAAATCGATTTTTAATCGAGTTTCAAGTCCGCACCATGTATCGAGACTGAAACAACGGAAAGTGAAGTTTTCCCGTTAAAGGTTCAAGTGCCACTCCTCTGGAAGAGAGGGTATAAACGTCAGGTGAGAAACGCAGAAAGAGAGAAATAAGGAATGGGAGAAAAAGGTAGAGAAAACGAAGGAAGTTAATACACCTTATATTATTCCTTTTCTTTCGAGAGTATATATCCCATCTCATCGCGATAAAAGAATCTCTCACGAAGTGAGGAACAGTGAGAGATAAATGGAAAAGAGAAAGAGAGAGAGAGAGAGAGAGAGAGAGAAGCATACGTACTCTTGCGTGACGCCCTCGGGTACATCACTTATCGACGTGCGTGCCACTTGAACCTGAAGTTGCATAAAATTTTATACGCATATTATTCATACACATATCGTGTACACATATACACATATACACATATTTCACATCGTAAACTTGAAACAGGGCGTATCGCGCGTTATTTGGAACTTCAACTTATTAATTCGTAATCACAGCCGGCAATAGCAAGTAAAAAAATCGTGACTACCTAATCGAAAATATAGTACGATTGTAGATATGTTTTCTTTACTGACAACGATTCGTGCTCGGTCAGTATGGTAGCTTCGGCGATCCATTCGATAAGTGACCTAATCGGTCACCCATCCATACACCAGTTCACGCACAGATCTTTGAGCAGAACACGCAGTCCCCCTGGGCCCTCATATGCATGTGATACAGTAGTGCATTGGGAAGAAATAGCTGTGAACAATGCTCTTGAGAAATCTCAAAGCAACATGGAAATTAGTGAAGCAGGGGGAAAGTGGCGTTCAAGTGGAATGGGATGGATTCATGTAAATGATTTCAACATTTCAGATTTTTTCACGCAATTTTAGAAAATTGTACAATATATACAAATTAATGTATAAGCATTAAAAGTTAACATTACGTATTAAAATATATTGAAGTACCAAAAGACGTAGAAATTCAAATCGTGTAAACTAGTTACTACAAGGCCGGAAAACGGGAAACAATATAAAATTATCGAATTCATGTATTAATACATGAATTCATTTTAACTTAACGAATTCATGTATTAGATATTAAACAAAGGTATCCCAGATACACTTTTTGCCTAAAAAAATTCGTAAATATAGATGGAAGTAAACTTATATGATAATTGTTCTTTCTCTCTATCTTTTTTTCTTTCTGCCCTCTCATCTCCTCTCTTTCTCTCTATCTCGTGAGAGATCATTCGAGGTACATTAGTCGCGCGTGTTCGCCTATTGTAAAAGGCTATGCGAACGTACTCTTTTCCGATAATATGCTTCTTCCCGCCTCTTCTCGACGTCGTCGTAACTCGGTGACCATTCCTGTTACCGGTAGCATTGCCCCACGTACTATTCTCCCTATGTACTCCTATATATAATCGCCCAGCATCGCTGCCAGCTCTTTTGCTCAGTAGTACACACTCGTGTACTATACACACACTAATATCGATGTATATATACATATATATATATATATATAGATAAGTATGTAAATGTATATATATATATATATATATATATATATATATATATATATACTTAAGAAAGAGGAACAGAAAAAGAAGAAATGGAAGCTATGGAAGAAGTGGTCCATTCCTTTTAATACCAAGTAATGGACGTCTCGCGCGCGAACCCGAACTGGAGGATATAGAAGCCAGATACTGGCGTGCTTACGTGAATACAACACAAATTATAGAATTTATATATTATTTTATACGAGTACTAATGGTGTGTTAAGTAATCCGATGAGTAAGAGTCTAATATATAGTGCGTTGGGCACTTTTACTTACTGAGATTCAGGCTTAGCCTAAATTATGTATTCATGTGGGTTTATACATGGACAGACATTGTTTATATTCGGTCTATATTATATATTGTTCCTGATACCAAAGTGTCTGAAAATAATGACTTGTATTCATTAAGCAGGCTAAACATGCCGTACATAATATATTGAATGTGTATTTTGAAAACAAAATTTTGTAATCAAGAGCCGTGGTAGCAGCTCGACGCCAAGTATTAAAAATATATTTATTCACGATATTCTCGATTTGCAACGTCTGCCATTGGGAATGTGAATAAATTGCTTACAAAAGATCGTTGAAAAGACAATTAATAATAAGAATCGACAAAAACTTTGCAACATTGATATAATTGGAAATATGTATTCCCATAAAATCGTGTTTTTTCCAACGATTATAATAAAACTCGCTAAGACAAAACTCAAAAATACTGTACAATTCTGTAATGCATTGTAATGATTAACCCGTCAGCAGGCGCGCTACGAGACTTTTTCTCACATTTATATTAAAAAGATAATTACTCGAAAAATTCAAATGGCATAAGCATTTGAAATGTTTTCTATCTTCATCAAATTTATTCTTCTGTATGATAGAAGAGTAAAAAAAAAATTTTTAATTTCAGTTTTTGAATTTTTTAAATTATTATTTTTTGGTTTTTAGTGTCAATTATCGTTGTATTTATGGTTTTTCGAAAATAAACATTTTTACCAGCCACAATCACTATAGCGAAATTGCTTTCAAGTTCCTATTTATCAAATTAAGTACTTGAAGCTATACATGTGAGAAAATCTCTCATTGCGCGCCCGTAGCGCACCCGCTGACGGGTTAAATTTACAAAACCATACTAATAAAAATTCGAATCCGGGCGGTTCGTTTCAAATATCATTTGAATAAATCATCAATTTTTGTTTTCCGCATGGAGAGAAAAATATCACAAAAATTACCGTGCTCAAGTTGCTACAAGTTGGGTGCGAAAGATTTTTTTGGAACGAGAAATCGAAAAAAAAAATTAAAGATTCCAATGAGTATTGCAGTATTTAACATAAGCCTGTGAATTTTTGTAATACGGCACAGTCAAATTTCGGAAAAAGCATTGTAAAAAGTCCCATTACAAACAAAATTGCTGCTTTTTAAGGTAGAACGCTACCATATATAAAAAAAGAGGGAAACTCTTTAAGGAGTTTCGGTACAATTCTATTGTTTTCAAGCAAAGCACCAACTTCACATAGCAATATTTCGTCGAAAACAAACGAAAAAAGCCTGTTCGTTCATTAATTTTGTTCGTTTATTAATTTTCTTTTGCACATTCCAGATAATCGGTACGGTGAAATTGCTGCGAATTTTGCGGGAGTTATCTTGACAATTGATTCATGTACTTGTGTTAGTTTTATCAAAAAGTGGCTTTTTCAACGGTACACTGAGAAAAAAATATGGTATTTCTGACTATATTTCAACTATGCAGTATGTTTCCCTGAGGTGACAGAAATATTTTATAGTTACTGTAATCCACCAAAATATAGTTTTATTTACTATATTTCAATAACCGAATATATTAAGAGCACATGTTAATTGCAACAATGACATTTTTACATATAAAGTTAAGTATCTGCTACTAGTGGATACTAGGATGTAGCACAAAATATGTAGATCTTTTCACTATCAAAGACAAATCACCCAATTATAGGTATAGTCAAACGTACTATACAAGATACCATTAATAACTTTCCTGATGTTATGTATGCCAATGTCGATATAGTGAAATACAAGAAACCATATAGGGACGGGAATCATCCTATGCCGAAATTGTTTTAATTTAATTAATTTAATTTCCCCTTACTTTATTAAAGCAAAATTACATCGGTTTTCAAAGTCCAATCATTCCAAAAGACCAGACGCGATTTGCGATAAAAAAGAAAAACGTTTATATTCACATTATATATATTTACAGATTTGTTTTGTGGGTCGGGATCGAACTGCCTCCCTACGGATTTCCTACCTAATGCCTACCTACCTAACTCGGGACTCTAACCACTAAACTATCGATTATTACGGGGTTCTTTGAAATTAAATTTCATCTATAAGCTATATGTTAGTGCACTCTGATTGAAAAAAGGGGATTGCAGTAGAAACGTGTATCTCATCGTTCTCAAGATCACTGAATCCTAATCTAGAGTCAGAATTTTCATTCGTTTTGGTGGAACCATAATAACTTGAGTTATCAATATAAAAAATCCAAAGTTCCGAAAATTCAGTGACGAAGTCATCGAATTACTAGCAAGAATGACTTTTTTTACAGTTACAGCGACCATCCTGGTTGCTAGTGGCCAATAGCTATACCAGTTATAGTAACCATAGTAGTTGGTAGTAGCCAGTAACCATTCAAGTTACAACAACCATACGGCCCTGATATGCATGTACCATTTTCTTTCGATAGTTGATGAAATATCTACTTAGCAGGCTGGATCAAGTGCTATCATGGAGTAGCAATTCAATGTTTTTGAATTCAATCCCGCCGAGCGGACTTTTCTTTTTATTAATTTCGCATGCATAAATAATTTTTTTTCTTTTTTTAGATAGACACGTGGATAATTAATTCTAGATATTATTACAAAAATTATTTTGCTACATGTCTATTTAGAAGGAGAAACGGATTCATGAATGCAAGCAATTATATAAAAAAAAATTAAGTCCGTTGGGTGAAATCGAATTCAAGATCATTGTATTGTGAGTTTGGCACTGATCCAACCTGCTAAGCTGATATTTTGTAAATTAATGAAAGAAAATGGTACATGCTTATCAGGGCCATACTGTTACTGTAACTAGCATGGTTACTGGCCATTAGCAACTAAGATGGTTACTGTAACTGTAAAAAATAGCTATTCTAGCTAAAAAATAAAATTGGTCGTAATGTTTCGTTGATAGTTACTGTCGTAAAGTATTTTAGTGAGATTTACTCACCGGAAATTAATAATTACTATGTAAATAGTGTAATGGTGATTAAAATTGCGATGGTCCGATCGGAATGAAAATATGCTACTGTTGATCATATTTTTGTCTATATGACAACATGTTCGTAATTTTGTATTTACCATATTTTGTATTGTTAAATTTTTTACCACGACTAATAGTACTTTTTATCTAAGATATTGTTATATACACCATTCAGATCGTATGTTCAAATGAACATTTCAATTATAGTTAAGTTAACTATAATATGATATTTCTGTCAATACATTATAGTTAATTTTACTATAACACATTTTACTATGTTAGTTTGTGGGAATATACCATGGTCTTTTCTCTCAGTGTAGTTTTTCAATGTTTTTTTGCGGTTTTTTACCCTTTTCCATACGATCCAATGTAAAAAACTAATTTAATTTTCTCAGAAACGGTATGGTCGAACCCATTGAAATTTTTTGAACAAATAGTTTAGTTAATTTCGAACGTATCTACCAATTTACATCAAAATCCCTCTTTTTTTATATATGGTAGCGTTCTACCTTAACTCGCCGTAAACGAAAAATTAATGGCTGCACCGCAACTAAATCTCAGATGTGTTAGAAATTTGAATACAGCGCAAGGAAATTTTTACCGTGCTGTTTAGTATTTTTGGTTCAAACTTCGTCTTTTGTTATTGCACAAGACGACCAGGCTAGAGCCTCTCGTCTACTTTTATTATTTTTATTCCAATGTATCATGTGACACGACATGGTCTTTAACTTTTGACAATTCCTTTTTATACTAAAAAAGAAAAAAGAATTCTTGGGATGAAAAGAAGCAGCCAATTGAGTGGTGTTCTCCTTCAACTTCAAATTGCCAATCCAACATAATTCTTCCTATCGCAGCCATATCCTGATACATACATATATTTAATTTGAAATCCTGATTTGAAGACGAACTAAAGAAAATTCAAAACGTTTGATCTCATTGATAATTTCTTTATTCTATAAATAAATCATTTGTTTGATGAATGGATTATCAATTGATGAATAATCTTTAATTCATTAGCTTATTAGTATTATAATTATAATAATACTAATTATTATTGTTATTATTATGAGGAATGAAACTAAAAAATTAGCGCTATTGAAATTCATGTTCAGGCAAACAAAAATTGACAATCGTCACATGAAATTTTACAGTGCCAGGACATTACTTTTTATCGTACTGATACCAGTGATTTTAATTTTGCTTTTTGGTGACATCTATACGCATTGCTCACATATTTTATTGTACCTGACAATGGCATACACATCATTGGAAAACACGGCAATTTTTACCAGAATTTCTTACAAATATTCTAAAATATTTCTCTCCGCGCGGGATTCCGAAAAAATGTTGGACAGTTATTTAAAATGTGTAGAGTTCGTTACAACGATAAATCGATTCCCCCAGTTATACACACAGAGCACCATCGTTTGGCTTAGTGAGAACAGACCTTACAATTTATTGCAAAGAATATTCAATCGAACCCCGCATCGTCTCTAACGCATTACCCTTGAAAGGACTATTTTCTTTTTCCATTTAGAATGATCATTCAACATCGAAACGGAAGTTCCAATGTTTTACCCATTCTTTTAATGATCTGAATTAAAAAAACGATCTCCCCACTGAGAAAAGAATTTTGTTGAGTCAATTGAAATTTGTTTGATCCAACAAAATGGCTTCGTGAAATACGTCGAACGTAATATTTTATTAATTTAAAAACGTTCAATAGTTGTTTCGAAAAAAATAATTTTGCTGAATTCACTAAATATTATTTTGGATGAATTGAAACTGATTTTGATGAAACTGAAAAGTTGTTTCGATCAATAGATTCTTTTTTTGCATCATAATCATGTTTATTTTAAAACACTAAGATTTCATTAAAATCAGAAAAATATGCTGTTTGTCCAAATATATATTTCATTGTACGAAAATTACATTGGTAATATAATGATTAAACATAAAATATAAAATTAGTTGAATATATTCAACTAATTTCATTATATATTCACTAATTTAAATATAAAATAGCACATTAGTTGACTATGGGAATCATTAGACTTTCATGGCAGGTATCAATATTCGCTACCTGATTCTGGATCAGAATCGGTTGGAACGTCTCATTTTGCTCAGCTTTCGCAATGTATGCCCGTCCAAAGGCCGGAGTGTATGTGAGAAAAGCCTCGGTGTTCTGCGCCACGCGGTGGTTGGATCGAGAAGCTACTCGAATGAAGAAGTACAGATCACTTCAATTAATCGTATATGCGACTCAGCTTACACAATCAAAAGTTTGATTGCATAAAACGTTTTATTAATTCCGACAATGTCAAAGCGTGTTCATGCAACTAAACCTAATTTGTTGAAATATTTTGTATCCGCAATCAATGATTCAATTCATGGAACTATACGATTTAGTTGATACAACCAAAAATTTGGTTACATGGAAAGTATGATATTTCTTTTAAGGTTTGTTGACTTAACCATTGATTCAGTTCTTTCGACAATGCCATTTAGTTACGACGATATCGAAGCGTGGTCGTACAACTAAATATGTACAACAAACCGATTTGATTGGTTCAACCACTTAAATTGCTGGCTGCAATACATATGCGCTCACCATGATAATATCTCCATTAAATTAACAAAATTACGGCGAACAAAATGAAATTTGTTGATTCAACTAATCTTTTTTCTCAATGCCATCTGGAGACGCCGCATAGTGTTGACGTCAAGTATTCGAAAAAAAAGTTCAAATTCGAGACTCATCGTGTATCCATACAAAAGAAGGGAACCTTTTCAGCCACTTTTAAACCTTGTAGTAAACTTTTTGGTAAAATAATCTCAGACACCTGACGAAAAATTAAAACTCGAAATTTATCTATATGACATCACCAGTTTAATCTCATAAAGATAATTATGGGAGAAACTTGTTTTGCAATAGGTATCAAGAAATATGGAAAAAAAGTTTAAAAAACTAAAACCCGACCACGGCTAAAAATGTCAACTAAAAACATTAAAACAAGAAAAAAGTTGGAATAAAAAAACTATAAAACCGTAAAATTTAGCCGAAGTCAGGGAACATTTCTAAGCCTTTAAATATAACTCTGTAACGATGAATAAGACGTCTTTCGAGTTCCGCTAAATTTTATGTTGGTATAATTTTTTTCTCGTTGTAATGTTTTTAGTTGATATTTTTAGCCGTAGTCGGGTTTCAGTTTTTTTAACTTTTACTTTTTTATATTTTTTAAATTCTTTTTTAGTTATCGTTTTTGTAGCGGTAATAGAATTTTATGTTTTTCAAGTTTTGTTTTATTGGCAATTTAAAAAAATATTTTGTTTTATTTTTTGAAAATTCTTCAATTTTTCTTTTTGTCCGTAGTTCCACTTAGATTTTTTTCCTTTGAGAACGGGATAGGGAGGCATAGGGTGGAATAATAAGGGAAGGGGTGAAGCTACCCCCTTGTTATTATTATTATCTCTCTGTCTCTGCAAATATTAAAAACCAACTGGGACATAACCTAAATATTGGAGCTTCGAAAGATACACATTGGCCTAATTTGTGCCTACAGAGCCCCGACCCATTGACCACTATGTTCATTATTTCGGGACTTAACTGAGCCTATGTGATACCCGCAGTTTCGAGACAAATCCAATGATACCTGATTTTTTCAAATCCGTCCAGCCGTTTAACTTCTAGATTGGAACTAATGGATACTAAACATATAGACAGATCAAACACATTACCCTCCTTTGGCTGCGTCGTACTAGAGGGAAAAAAATGTAAGCAAAATATATGCAAATTTCTACTCCATTTAATTTCTTCTTAAATTATTATCATCCGGAAGAAGTATCGAAACAATTAGAAGTTCCTCAGAAACCCACTCCTTCCTTCATTTATACGTGGCCTATGAATGTATTGGGTTTTAAACTTAATTCCCGCTGTTTTAAATTAAAAAAAAAAATATTTATAGTTTACGGTACATTCCATTTTATTCTAAGTATTGTCCTTGAGAAGCTACGACCTTTTCCTATTTTTCACGCAATAAATGGATTCCACGCCAATAGAAATTCTTGCTTTTTGAGGCGATCCATTCATCGATCCATTTTTTGATATCTTCAAAAGGCTCGAAATGCTGTGATGACAAATCATTCTGCATCGCTCGAAACAAATGAAAATCGGACGGTGCTATGTCCGGTGAATACGACGGGTGAGGTAAGACTTCCCAGTTCATGTCCTTTATATATTATTTTTTTATTGGGGTTTTTTGTAACCAATCGCCCCCGCGATTGTTACTTCCACGGCCTAGGGTCCTTCCCTCTTAGCCTCCCCACTCTTTCCAACTATTCCTCTACTCCTCCCTCCATTCTCTCCCACACGTGCGGCTGCAGTCTACTTATTCCCGCACTGTATCGCATTTACCGAGGGCGAAGGGAAACTGCAGAAAACCTTACCGATACAGCCGGTGCCCGACTAATCCCGCGGGTGGCAATGCGAGCACGCTCAAGCACGGCCACCAGAGGCGCTCAGGCAGGCACCTCCTCACCTGTGATGCAATGAGCCAGCCAGTGCACGGCTAGAGGGCCACCATCCGCACGATGAGAACCGTCCACGGAGGCCACCAAAGCTGTACACACCGACCGCTCATGCATCACAGAGAGGTGTTTGGCCATGGATTTATGAAGATGGAATCCCAACCACCCGGGATTGCGGCAGAAACACTTGAAAAAATTTTCAAATTTCCATTGATGTTTTGGCCGGAATTCGAACCCGAGACCCGCGGCGTGCGAGTCCAAGCCCTTATCTACCGGACCAACCGTTCTCCCCCATGTCCTTTATATAATTTTTTACGGTTTCTGCTACATGTGGCCGAGCATTGTCATGGAGCAAAATTATATTTGTTATGACGTTGGGCGTACTCAGGCTGCTTTTTTTCAATTCCTCGTTTAATTTCATTAATTTTTGTTTATGGCGAACAGCTGTGATCGTTTCACCTGGTTTCAGCAACTCGGGGTACACCATACTTTCTTGATCCCACCAAACACACAGGATCACCTTTTGAGTATGAATATTGTGTTTTGGCGTTGATAGACCTGGTTCACCTGGCAGTACCCATGCTTTTTTCGTTTGGAATTTTCATAATAAACTCATTTCTCATCGCCAATCACAATTCGATATAAAAATGACTTCCTTTCGCATCGTTCGAGCAACAATTCACAAATCGTTTTTCGCTTTTCGAGTTGTCTCTGGTTTAATTGATGTGGCAATGAATTTCCCGCTTTTTGAATCAGTCCAAGATTATGTAAACGTTTGCTAACTGCTATTTCAGTAACGTTTAATGTATCAGACAATTCTTTAAGGGTCTGACATCGATCTTCCTTGAGTAAGGCCTCTAATTCTTCATCTTCAAATTTTTTTGGTTGCCTTGGACGTTCTTTGTCTTTAAGGTTAAAATCGCCACTTTTGAATCGTCTAAACCAATTTCTGCACGTTGTTCCCGATAGAGTATGTTCACCGTGAGGTTCTTGAACCAAGCGATGACTTTCAGCAGCACTTTTTCTTAAATTAAAACAAAAACGCAAAGCTTCCCGCATATGCTGTTTCGTTGGTTCAAAACCTGACATTTTCCATATTATAAAAAAAGTAGGTGTACAAGTGAATTCACTCTTGAATACTGAATATTGCAGATTATGTCCAATACTTCAACACAGTATAGTTTTAGTGCTACTTCTATGAAAATGATACTAGTTACCCCATCTCATATAAAACTGCGGGAATTAAGTTTGAAACCCAATATATATATATATATATATATATATATATATATTATCCACACGCATACACATATGGTGAAACAGTGAGAGAAACATTGCGGTTGTTACTTTTAATTGAATTAGACGTCTATCTGGTGTACGTTAGTTTATAACTGCGCACCGATGTGGAGTTCGTGTTAAAAGTCGTACGCGAGCGCACGTACGTCAGTCACAGTACCATAGCTTTAAATGCACGCAGCCATCGAATTTCAACAGTTAGAAGGACGTTTACTCTTTCGCTATTTAATACGAAAAAGAAACGATAGATGCGCCCTATTGACTTTAAGAATTTACTAGATTCTTGATACTCACGTATATTACATGTATATATGTATATATATATATATAAAGTTAAAACTAAGTGGCGTTTTTCTTTTGTGATAAAGTCTTCCGCGGATCTGCGGCAGTCAAGAGCGCGTGGAGGATGCACCGAGCGTCGCGAGCATCCGGTTCTTAACGCTAGAGGGGGAGGGAAGTGAACTCACTCTTTCTTCTTCTCGTCCGTCACTTCGCGACCCTTTCGACCATCATACTCGATCCTCTTGGAAAATTACTATTCTCCCGTATGCACGTATGTATATAGGGTGTTTCATTTTTGAAGACATTCACTATTTTCAATTTTTTCGATAATATTCATTTTTTTCCATTTCCACGTTTGGACGATCTTGTGTCGATTTTAATATTTGTAATGCGAAAGTACAGTTTTTATTTAGTTTTGCGATTTAGTTTGCATCGAAATTTTGTATTTTGGTATTTTGATTAATTGCTTCATAAACGGTGTTTATGTACTCATACGCCCTTTTAAAAGCTTCAAAGAACAATAAAACTGGTGTTATTGATGCTACAAAACTTTCTTGTTTTTTTTTTTCAATTAAAAAAAAATTCTGTCATCCGTAACGCTGTAGAGCTTTTGCATAAAACAGTTTGGTGTATTTCTTCCGTCCACTTAGTCGGTTGTGTTGATTAAAATGGGACACCTTGTATTTATACGCGTTTTTTAAATAGTGTGCTCATTCCTACTTTTCTCATACATATAATGTATGCGTACGCAAAATGGAAAATAGGAAAGCGCTAATCTACACTTTTTTACTTCAAGAGACAACTCGTGCTGATAAAGGAAACTATAAAGAATTCTTGGTATTAAGAGTCGCGGTAGCGACTCGAGACAAGTACATTTATATAAAAATATACCTGGCAAAGCCGAGATCGCTACAAGACTCTTTTACTTGAAGGACCGCAGATCACAACTGTTTTCGAAAACTTTTGAAAATTGTTTCCGTAATATTCAATTAATATTACAGCATTTTGAAGGATTATCCAAATTCACGTATTTTTTATTTTTGTTTCTTTCGATCGTGACTATTTAGTCCTCTGTAACTTCGTACGTATTGAAAATATGAATATTTTATTTTTTCGTTGCATCAAAAAAGTGTGGCTTTTTTCGCATACATTTTTGATGCGTTTTTTTCGTAGTCGCTGTCTAGTGACACTAGTAATACTGGTATAAAAATCTGGTGATACTTGAGATCCTTCGTAAATGTGACACTGACTATACCTATATATTTCTGAACAGTTTTGACTTCCCGTTTATGGTTATGGAGTGATAGTAGCGAAGTTATAAAAATCGTGTAAATGACAGCTGACCAATATTTTTTTCGTCAGTTTTAAAATTGGCTCAAAGTAGATCGCTTATTTTTTGTTGCATAAATTTATACAATGTACTATGCATGATTAATAAACGTTATTATAACCTCGCTAAGCAGTACGGTCGAAAGTTTTTTTCCGTTCAAATTCTTTTAGTAGGAAACTTTGTTAGCATAAATTGGTTGTTTCGCAATCTCAAAAAGAGAATGAATATATGAAAAAATAATCTAGCGGGAATAAAATGCACAAGAAGTTTTTAAATGTAAAAATAATCAGAATGAAAGAAACCCAAAACAAAATCAAGTGATATGAAATAATTTTGAGCGAAAAGATATTTGATTTGAGAAAAAAAATCATAAGTACTTCACCAATTTTTTTTTTTTTTACCTATTGCTCTTGAGATACAATTCGTGATCAATAAACGTTATAAAAGAAAAACTCGCGTAGTACTTCCGTCGAAATTCTTTTTTTCCAATGAATCTTTTGCTCTCAAAATTTTGTGGGCATACTTTTTTTGTTTCAAAATATCGTTTTGTTAGGATTTCATTTATTAAAAAACTTTCAGTGCATTTTGATACTGCTGGAGTATTTTTTCAGTATCATTTTTTCTGGAATATTTTTCGAACCAAAAAAATTGAAGTTCTTACTTATTCGTGGTTCTTTTATGCGTCGTATCTTCTCAGAACTACTGTACGTTTTAAGTAATCTAATAATTTTATAAATATTGATGGTTAATTACGAAGATTGAATTCATTTTAACACTTCTTAGATCAATATTTCACAATGCATTTTTAGTCCCGATATAGTGGCGATACAGTAGTTCGAAATTCGATCATGTATCCAATTTTAGCCGAAATCATAAAAAAATCGCTTCAGCGACCTTTAAAATTTTTATTCAGGATCCAATTCTTGAGAGAATCATTTTTTGATCAAATTTTACCATATTTTGCTACAATACCGAAAAAAATGTTGATTTTTTGCATCACTCAAGTACGTAGGGGAGACCGGGGCTAGTTGGCTATTGGGGTAAGTTGACTAACTCACAATAACATCCAAACCACGGAATGTAAACATACGCGAGTTTGTTATTATGTTCATTGTAACCTCTCACTCATTCATGTGTCTTAATATGTCGCAGAGACACGTCGTTTAGGAGCAGTAAAAGATTTTCGAAATTCCAGGTACCAAAGTAAATTTTTTCGTTGATTTTTTCTATCTCTTCCTGCCTCGGACATTTTTCCAATTGTTACAATTGTCCATTATATAAGAGTACATATATTGAATTATAGTTTTGCGTAATCATTTTTTCCAATTATTTGTTATAATTCGCGTGTAGGGCGTTTTGTTTCTAAAAAAACGGGGTGAGGTAAGTAGGCCAACATTGATATGGGGTTGATTGATATATGTGTAAACTGCAATACTGATTACGATGATGAGAAAACTGATGAAGAGAATTAAAGGGCACCACTAGTGTGACACTTTTAAAAAATCGATTTTTTTCTGCATTTTTCGATAGTCTATACCTTCAAGAATAACATACTAAAATTTCAAGTGCAGATCTCAAATAGTTATAACAATGAAATCAATATTTTTATCTTTCAGCGCGTTTTTCTCAAAACGACATTTTTCAAATTTGCTGCAGTTCTAACTCGAATACAAATCATCCGATTGACTTGAATCTTGTTTTTGCGTATATAGTATTATTTATTTCTTCATACAATGATCCTCCAGTTTTTTGATTGGATAAAAAATGTCAATTTGCTATGCAGAAAATCATCAGATTTTTAAGCATAATTTGGAACTTTCTTTCAAAACTCCGTCATTTTGTTGGATTTTAATTTTTTTTCACAATCCTGCGTCATTGTGCAGACAATACCTTCTAGTTTAACGGACTTTTTTTATTTTTTGATTTCAGGCACTCTTAAGGTCGCAATCACTGCAGCAGTGCGAGAACTTTTTTTTTGGAGACTCGGGAGACGGCGCATAAGTCGCTGAAAATTGAATATTTTCATACAAAAAAAATACTGTATATACATAATTTATACACAAATATATCCTCAAAATTTTAAAACATTTGATGAAATACTTATCTTTCAATAAATTCCCGTAAATCACCTTTTTTAGGCAGTCACACTATTGATGCGTCTTAAATACTCCTTTTTTCCACAATTATCACCAAAAATAACCTTTAATTTCATTTGTGTAAAAATTTGTGTTAATTTTTTAAATTATTAAATAAATAATATTGGTAACGATCCGCTTCTTTTATTCATTCGAAGTGATTATCAGGTAAAATTAATTGCCTTAATTAATTTATTAACTGTAGTGATTATCAGGTAAAAATCGTACTATAGTCAACTAGCCCCGGTCTCCCTTACACAATATAGACATGGTTAATTGACAAGCTATGAATTTCATGCAAAAAGTCAATGAATCACCGCAAAAAAACAGCATAAATGCTATAAAAAACAGTTGAGACAAGTACATTTACTCCCCCCATATAGTTGTTCCGGTAAAAAATTCCCTTCTGAACACGAAACCCTAACAAAAAGTTATAAAAGAGATTTCCTCCCAAAAAAGCCAATCTAGCAAAAATTCTCTAATTCACATCAAATCTCTGAAATAATTATAGGAGAACTCCACAACATTTTTTTCATTAAATTAAAAACTCAAAAAAGTTTTAAGAGAGCCTTACAAAAATGTACCAATAAGTCATAATCTCATAAAAGATGCCAATTCAAATCCGACCAAAAATTAAGTCGAAACTTTACAAAAATAAATTAAAACCATAAAAGCATTAATAGTAAAATACATTAAGGCCTCTAATAAAAAAAATTCCAATTAATTGAAAATACAGATGTACTACAGTACAGTTGTTCTACACAAAAAGAACCAGAATAAAAAATAAGAATAACAAAAAATTGGGATACAAAAAAACATTTTGATCGAACAAAATTAGACTGAAAAAAAATTTCGTCCGAAGTACTTGGCGAGTTTGTAACCATGAGCGAATTAAGCGTATTGAATTAAATTAAGCACATTATATGAATTAATCAAAAAAACTCGCCAAGTACTTAGATCGAAATTTTTTTTTTAATCCAATGTTTTTCGTTCGAAATTTTTTTATTGTATCCGTATTTTTTTTCATTCTTATTTTTTATTCTGGTTCTTCTTGTTTAGAACAACTGTACTATAATACATCTGTATTTTCAATTAATTGGAAGATTTTTTATTAGAGGTTACTAGGCCTTAATGTATTTTGCTATTAATGCTTTTATAGTTTTCATTTATTTTTGTAAAGTTTAGACTTAAT
The DNA here is from genome assembly GCA_963989365.1 of Rhimphoctona megacephalus. Lineage (NCBI taxonomy): Eukaryota > Metazoa > Arthropoda > Insecta > Hymenoptera > Ichneumonidae > Rhimphoctona > Rhimphoctona megacephalus. The sequence continues at coordinate 12,981,807 of OZ022414.1, read as the reverse complement.
TTTTGATCGGATTTGAATTGGCATCTTTTATGAGATTATGATTTTATTGGTAAATTTTTGTAAGGCTCTCTTAAAACTTCTTTGAATTATTCACATTCTTGAACAATTTTATAGTTCAAAATGTTGCTAATAAAAACTTGCTCTATGTAAAAGTCCATAAACAATCTCGGTCATACAATAGAACTACTGCAATTTCTTGACATTCTTGCAGATATTGTTAAAAAAATTGAATAACAGATTACTGAGCTGAATTTTAAGTTATAATTTCCCATCAATTAGTGATTTTTTCCGCGTTTTCTAATGATCAAAACAAATGTCATTAGTCATTCTATCGTCCAGATGGCTAACCGAATTGTATGCAATTTTTCATATCTCGAAAGCAAATTTGTTCGTGTGAGGGAAGCAAATTATTACACTAAAACAAACTACGTTAAATATTTGTGATGGAACTGAGAGTTTTACCCTGTATTACTATTATACCACCAAGCCGTTCGTCCGACGACGGCTGCAGGAACGATTTATCGCGTCGTTTTACTCATCCGTGTCTCTCGTTCCATTATAACTATTCGCCAAATGTCATATCCTGTTGGCTTGTACTTTCTGGTCTAAGCTTCATCCTCAATGACTTACCGTCATATACTCGCGAGATGTACACGATACAACAGATTAAATATACAATATCCGGACATACGTTTCTTATACGTATTCTATACTAAAAAAAAAAGGTTCTGATTTGTAGAACGCAGCAGGCTGGCGAAGCCACGTGTTGCGACGAGCGATTAGAATCGTGACTCTCAGAATCCTATATAATTTTCTTTAACCATTGAACTTGACGAACACAATTAGGCGCGAACATTGTATACTGCTTTTATAGGCTTTTCTACATACATTGAAAAATAAATGCATCTAAATATCATGCTTTTTTTTGGAACGAAAGAATGTACATCACTCATAACCTTGGTATAGAGAGAGTCAATTCAATAGAGCTTCGACTCTAAAAATTTGTTATGCACAACGGCGCTTTTATTAATTGGAAACCGACTAAGATTATTTTTGAATTTTTTTTTTAATTGTTTCCATTTTCAAAATGAGGGCATCATTTTTTGCCACCTTTGCATTTTCAAGAAAATTAGTGAAAAAAAATTGACTGAAGTCTTGTTTAAGAGTCTTGTCAAAACATGTTAGAATGGAACGTAATATGTTTAAACTGCTATAAGTACACACGTTAATTTTTAAAAATCACGTATTTCTCTCCCGACTTATGATCCTTCTCGCTTATTCTTCTTCGGTTTCTTCTCGTTTACATAGTATTATTCTCTCGCCTGATGTAACACAGGCTCCCCTTCCTCTTTTCGTCTTTCACACATGACCGGAGCCTTCTGTTGTGCGGTAAAGTATTAGTTGCTCGTTGAACGAACTTTTGACCCGAAAAACATCGATGCCAGAAAATTTCCCAGCCTCGAAGAAATTGCGAGCACGTATTAGGGCAAGTGGCCGGTACAACGCCGTGTGTCACCCAGAACCCGACGGTTAAACTTGTATGGCTAAAGTGGAGGACGAGAAAGGGACAGAAACTGTATGGGGTCGTCTCTTCTGTGGATGCCGTTTTTGAATTCTAGTCAAAGCCGCACCACGAAACCTCTGCGTACATAATATGCCGTAGGGAACTCTCAGTTACATGCTGTGTACGACCAACTCTACGGCTTTTCGTACACACATGCATTTGTATGTTTATATATCTATATACATATATATATACAACATGAGGTCGCACCTGTTTGGTATTCCGGAGTGAATAATTGAAAAGAATCGTAGGTGACACTTTGCTCACGCGTTAGGCGCGCAAAGATGCACAAGCAATGGAAAAATTCTACAGAACTCACGTTATAATTATAACAATAGTTTGAGCTCAAGCGATTCAATTCATCCCGATGAGAATAAGAAGAAAAACAATTTGATTAACCTAGAACCCTACAATTTATTTTTTCCAACGTAAACCCCACACTGGGGTAAATAATTACCCCAATCTTTTATTTAGCATAAAATATCCCGCGATAATAAGATTTAATTATATACCATTCTCTTCGTTTTTTGATAACGAAAAGAACGGTGTATGATAAAATTGCATTCGGTAAATATTTAATGGTGAAAATTCTATAAAACCGAAGGAATGGTTTAAAAAAATTGATTCAGGAAGGAAATTTAACATTTTCGTGGAGTAACTAATTACCCCGTTATGGGGTTCTAGGGTTAAATATTTAATTTATTTATTTATTGGGTTATAGGTTTTAAACAATGAATATACGATCAATTCTTTTAAATCTTAGTTTAAAATTAAATTCGCTGGGTATAATAATGACAATTTACCGAGACCAATACTTGGTTGGTTGACCGCTTAGCCATGCACCGGCTCGCGCATCAATCGCTGAGTGGGAGGTAGTTTTTCTGAGTTTCTGATGGTGGTAGTCAATTGAAACTCAATAAAAATATAGCCCCCTGTATCAGCCGGGTTTTCCACAGTTTCCCTTGGCCCTCGTGCAAATACGATACAGTGGTGTATTAGGAAAGAATGGCTGAGGGCAGCACTCTTGGGGGATTTCACAGGAACAAAGGAATTAGTGAAATGGGGGAAAGTGGGGTTAAAGTGATGGGATGGAGTCATAAAAACCCGCAAGGGTATACGCAGGAACAATAAAAACTAAAAAATAAAAAAACAATGACAATTTTACTTTGCATTATAAATTTGAACGATTATCTAGAGCTCTGTCATGAATCTTTTATATGTGTGCACATACTATAACTATATATAATGTAAATCTATTTTTTCTGCAAAAAGTTGCTATAATAAAAATAATAATCCTTAAAACAGATACTGAAAATAACAAATTGCATTGAAGTTAAATCGAAAAAGATTAATTTCTCGAACATTTTATTTCAACAATTAATATTGCTGTATCTCTATTTCATTCGATAGCCGGAAATTATTTTAATATTTCGTATAATATTTCATATTAGGAAAAAAAACTTACTATTACTAAAAGTTTCGATAAGATGAATAATTCTTTTGCTGCCTTCATGAATGAAGATGATACACCTCAGAATCTATTAATGAAAACCATGCTTCCATCTTTTACGGTATATTATAGTCTCTAAGTGATGTGAAGTGTGCGAACTCATCAGACATGTTACATGTAGACGGTCTTAAAATTATGTATTAACAAAACGTTAAACACATATGCGCCATTTTTGTTCAATTGCCCGGCTCTTTCGCGACTCGATCGTACACATGAGTAAATACGATGTTCGCCAACTTCTTTCTTCGCTGGCGTCAATAGTCGAAGAAAGACAAAACGTAAAAAAATAAGCAAAGTAAAAAGAGTAGGCGGTGGTGGGAAACGTTTCTATTCCAAGGATTAATTAAAAGTGCCGTTGTACGGGTTCGGTGGCTTCACGCGCGTGTCCGCGTTAGCGAATGCTTCGACCGATGGCGTTCCTCTCGTCTTAGCATGTATACATGCGTGTGTATGTGTAGTGTAAATATCTGTACCAGAAATACTTAAGAGAGCCTTGAATTGTCTCTACAAAAGGTAGCTGTTCAAGAGACGTAGATTGGTGATGAGTTGTGATACAAAAACGAAGAATCGCTCTTTCCCTCTCTACCTATCATTCTCTCTCTCTCTCTCTCTCTCTCTCTCTCTCTCTCTCTCTCTCTCTCCTGTCTTCCTCTTTTTTTTATTGGGAGCAATCGTTCTTTTATTTTTCTAAAACATTACTTCTTTTACCTCGAATTTCAAAATCCATTTACTAGCTATTTCATTTACGCAATCTTTGATATTTCTCAATTGCTGAATTTTCCAGAATTTTATCAACTTTGTTATTTTTATTTAAATCTAATTTTCCTGAGCTTTTCCAACTATTATTTCATGTTCTAAAAAATCATCCGATTTTTCAATCTAATATTAGTTATCGTCGCTTGTACGCTTAGCATCGACAATGGTGGGTGTTTCCCACCAACAAGGGTCGTAAGTACTTATCTATTTAAAAAATAACTGACCTATGCACTGATTTCTTCTATGCAATCGGGCTTGTAATGCTGATCGTTAAATAAATTGAGAGTCGATATGTAAAAGTCCAACAGTTTCATATATAATATTATAAAACGATCGAATTGATGGTCCAGCTCGTTAAATTAAAATTGAAATAAAATTAAGATTCAACGTGATGTCAAGAAATGATTTGTTCGTTTTCAGGGATTTAAGAGGAGTCCATCTGTCGCGAGAGTTTATTCGAATCTGTTTATTTTATTCTTTTCGTATACTTTCGAGAACTTGCAATGATCATTTGAAAGGGGTGAGAGTACCCTTTTTTAAGAGGAAGGATAGTTTATTCACGACAGCACGAATAGGTTAAAGGAACAGGGGAAAAAAAGCACTTAGAAATTGAACGGGATATGAGCGAGAAGAATAGTCTGATGTCGAAGCACAGCGAAGGAACGTCTTTATGATACGAGTAAGAAAAAGGGAAAAAAAGACGGACAAAATAGATTAGGATAGGGCACATTCCGTACATTGAAAGGAAGAATGTGAGGCTATAAGTGTTAACACACACAGAAAAAGCGGCCTTATAACACATTTGCAGCATGGGGCAAATGTGTTAGATTATTTTTTTCGCGAAAGAAGGAAGAAAGGGGCTGGTGAGGAGATGGAATTCCCAGTCGCTCATCTTATAAATGTACTGAGATTTTGTAACCTTTTTATGAGCTTAGAGATAACCATCAAAACATGGTTGAAAAATATTAAACACTAAAGAATTAAGAATAAAAAACATGTATGAATGCACTAACTTAAAGTCCCACGACAGTCACGTTCAAACGATGACACTCCTGTCAAGGTCTGAAAACTTGGATATAACTTGCGGAATAATCTAATAATGTTAGTTGTTACATCTTATAGGAATGTAAAAAAATATAAACTTTCGAGAAAAATGTCTAATATAAGTTTAAAAGTTTCGAAATAGCCACGTTTCTCATATCTATTATACATTGCTTAAATAAATAAAGCACAATAAAGTTATTTTTGAACAAATTATTTTGGAAAAGTTATTAAGACATGGTACCATAACAAACTTCGTCATATATTCTTCTGCAATTGAGAATTAAAAAAAAAAATCTGTAGAAAAGTTTCGGAGTTATTGCAGCGTAAATTTTCTACCGCTTCCCATAAGAACACATGTAAAACTGCGCAATCTTTGATCATCAATATCTCGAGTATACAATGGTGAATCCTTTTGAAATTTTGCATGTAATTACAGAATAGTGTCTTGAATTTATCATTAAAATTTGGAAAAATTCTATAGAAAAACGCTTTGACGAGACTGCTAGCTCAAGGTGCAGCTAATTTTCCTTAACAATCCCGTGCAGTTTTCTAAAACTTCGCCGTCAATTATTCAGTGTAATTATATTTCAAAATGATTAAAGTAAAACAGCTGATGTTTGTGTGATTTCTCGAAGATAGGCGTGCTCATTGGCTATATTGATACGGTTCAGCTTGCCTAATCTCCGAGATGACAGGATCCGTATGGTACAAACGGGTGCATTACATTTGCATTGCATGACAAACGAGTAGTTTGATGTCTCCTAAATACTCTTACAAAATCTCCTAGAGAAATTTGTTTGAATAGTATTCTAACCAAGGGTAAATAGTATATGATTGAAACGAAACACGCCGAAACGTCCTGCTCCCGGTGGAAACATACACAAACCTACTGAAGTCTTCCTGATACGACAGAATCACGGAATCATTATGGGCTGTCCTCCCGATTTTAACATAAATAAAATTCACAGCAGCTAATCGAGACGAGACCATTTTCCCATAACTTTACGACAAGTTGCGGCTAAAAATATGCTGGAATTTTCAGGATAAACTTATAAAACAACTTCAAATAACGACATAAACTCATCGCAGATATCTAAAATAAAATTTTGCAGATTCAAAGTTCTCATCCGACAAAGAATGCAAAAATTTCGATATCACAAAATTTCTTGCATAATGTTTCACAGGAGCATAAATTCGTTGATTTATTGATTACCAATAAAAGTGAATTGATACAAGGACTGAGTCGCAATGAGGACAAGAAAAATAACTCTTTCAGCGATTCCAAGTTTTTTCCTAAAGAACAGATATTTCGAATAAAAGAAGAGATACACTTTCCACTCTGCTGAAAAACAATCAGTGGAATATAATGAGATGGATAAGACGGGATGCATAGGACGGGATGGATAAGACGGGATGGATAGGACGGGATGGATAGAACGGGATGGACAGGACGGGATGGATAGGAAAGGATGGATAGGAGAGGATGGATAGGAGAGGATGAATAGGAGGGCATAGATAGGATGGGATGGACAGGATGGGATGGACAGGATGGGATGGACAGGATGGGATGGACAGGATGGGATGGACAGGATGGGATGGACAGGATGGGATGGACAGGATGGGATGGACAGGATGGGATGGACAGGATGGGATGGACAGGATGGGATGGACAGGATGGGATGGACAGGATGGGATGGACAGGATGGGATGGACAGGATGGGATGGACAGGATGGGATGGACAGGATGGGATGGACAGGATGGGATGGACAGGATGGGATGGACAGGATGGGATGGACAGGATGGGATGGACAGGATGGGATGGACAGGATGGGATGGACAGGATGGGATGGACAGGATGGGATGGACAGGATGGGATGGACAGGATGGGATGGACAGGATGGGATGGACAGGATGGGATGGACAGGATGGGATGGACAGGATGGGATGGACAGGATGGGATGGACAGGATGGGATGGACAGGATGGGATGGACAGAATGGGATGGACAGGATGGGATGGACAGGATGGGATGGACAGGATGGGATGGACAGGATGGGATGGACAGGATGGGATGGACAGGATGGGATGGACAGGATGGGATGGACAGGATGGGATGGACAGGATGGGATGGACAGGATGGGATGGACAGGATGGGATGGACAGGATGGGATGGACAGGATGGGATGAACAGGATGGGATGGACAGAATGGGATGGACAGGATGGGATGGACAGGATGGGATGGACAGGATGGGATGGACAGGATGGGATGGACAGGATGGGATGGCCAGGATGGGATGGACAGGATGGGATGGACAGGATGGGATGGGCAGAATGGGATGGGCAGGATGGGATGGGCAGGATGGGATGGGCAGGATGGGATGGACAGGATGGGATGGACAGGATGGGATGGACAGGATGGGATGGACAGGATGGGATGGACAGGATGGGATGGACAGGATGGGATGGACAGGATGGGATGGACAGGATGGGATGGACAGGATGGGATGGACAGGATGGGATGGACAGGATGGGATGGACAGGATGGGATGGACAGGATGGGATGGGCAGGATGGGATGGGCAGGATGGGATGGGCAGGATGGGATGGGCAGGATGGGATGGACAAGATGGGATGGACAGGATGGGATGGACAGGATGGGATGGACAGGATGGGATGGGCAGGATGGGATGGGCAGGATGGGATGGGCAGGATGGGATGGACAGGATGGGATGGACAGGATGGGATGGACAGGATGGGATGGACAGGATGGGATGGACAGGATGGGATGGACAGGATGGGATGGACAGGATGGGATGGACAGGATGGGATGGACAGGATGGGATGGATAGGATGGGATGGATCGGATGGGATGGATAGGATGGGATGGATAGGATGGGATGGATAGGATAGGATGGATAGGATGGGATGGATACACGGAGAGAAAAATCTTGGAATGTTTAAAGGGATTTCTGGAAAAAATTACCATGCTCTCTGATAAACCTCATGAGAACTGCAAGCATTAGAAAAATTATAAGAAGGTTTCAAAATTATTCTTTGACATACAGTCAAATATTGTTTGCGTTGACCAAAGAAAAAAAATCATGCGTAGAGTGAATTTTTACCGTGCTAGCATGGTAAAATTTGTCATGCTAGCATAGTAAAATTCGTCAACGCACTAACAATTTTTCTAATACCAGCTCGAATTTTTACCGTGCTAGCACGATAAAATTTGTCATGCTAGCACGGTAAAATTTGTCGTGCTAATGTCTTTGTATATTCTGTATAGAAACGAAAGAACAGTCGTCACAACTATTTGTAGTGATATCACAAAATACCGACAACGATAAGAAAAACGCAAAAAATAATAAAACTGAGCAATCCCTGTTATATGGATAAAAAATTAACTGAGATCGTAACCTCGTTCGATTGCGTCATGTTTTCAACTTGAATCAACTTGATCTTCCTTGACTGATGTCATAAAATGCTAAAAAAGATCACACGATACAACGATCATACGATATTCTTCGCTATGCGTGTTCTTTCAATACGGTAAATTATTTAATTAAATCATACTAACGGAATCACTTTCACTAGATGCGTTGCACTTGTCTCACACGGCCACTGAAATTCGACTGGCCTTCTTTATTTCGCGTAGATAAAGAGGCGTCGTCCACTAGTGTGTGTATTCGTTATATGCACGCACACTTTTTCTCTCTTGTGGAGAGAGGAATGAAAACAATTTCAAACTCTGCGATTTACCTAACTCTGAAAATACGGATTTGACCTTCATGTGACATTCATGCTTGTGGTCGCTCTGGGTCGCTCCTCATCTCCCTTTCTAAGAAAGCACGGTAAAAATTTCTCCATCGTCTTGGATTTATTTCCAATGAGACCATCAATTTTTCTGTGGTCGCAAATGAAAAATTTGGAAGCTTGAATTTTTACTGTGCTGCTTATGAAAAATTCGTCATTATATTTTAAATTCTATGATTTCGCGAGACATTTTTTCTGAAATGTGTAATAAATTTTCTGTAACAACAGATGAAAAATTACAAGGTCCACATTTTTACCGTGCTGTATCAGAAAAATTCGTTGTCTCATTTTAAATTTTGTGCTGAGAAATACATTTTCTCTTAAGCAAAATAGTAATTTTTCTCATGAGAACCCATAGTTTTTGTAACATGCATCAATAAATACTGCATTACGTGTCTGTTACATGACGATTATAGTAACAGCACGGTAATTTTTATCAGATTTTTCTCTCCGTGTAGGATGGGATGGATAGGATGGGATGGATAGGACGGGATGGATAGGACGGGATGGATAGGACGGGATGGATAGGACGGGATGGATAGGACGGGATGGATAGGATGGGATGGATAGGATGGGATGGATAGGATTGGATGGAATGAATCAATAGAAAGGATGAGATTGAATGAATCTGTGTATCTTCCCGAAATTTTTTTCTTAACGATGCACGCCAAGGTTTTATATAGTTTTTGTAGTGAACTTGTGTGGCACGTACATTGTAGGTACGTACGTTTCTTAGCTGTATGATAAAGTAGTATGAAAGGCTGTATGAAAAAGCCTCACCCACATAAATGCACAGTTGAAGTGAAACTTCTATAGTAGACGCTGTCAACTATCTTTTATTCCTTTAAGAGTAAACTAGAATGTTCGGGGGCTTCCCCGAGAATCGTCGGTAAAGAATGTTCGAGGCACTTCACTTGTAAGCCAGAATGTTCGGGGGCCTTCCCGAGAATTGTCGGTAAAGAACTTTCTCACCCCTCCCCATTAAAATTAAATGGTTAATGGTAAATATTTCCATTGACCATTAAAATTAAATGATTAATGAAAAATATTTCTATTAACCATTTAATTAAAATATTTTCCATTAATCATTTAATTAGATGATTAATGGAAATATTTTCCATTAACTATTTAATTAAAATTAAATAATAGTAATGGAGGTTTCCACGGTTACTGGTACCGGCAGTAGTTTCGGCTTGGGTCAAAATGACCCGATGGTAGTAATCGAGGCTCACTCGGTTACCAGTAGCAGTACCAATTTTGATCTGGGTCAAAATGACCCTATGGTAGTAACCGAGGTTTTCTCGGTTACAATTAGCGTGGACGGTTTTGGTCTGGGTCAAAATAACCAAATGGTAATAACCGAGGTTTTCTCGTTTACTAGTAGCGGGAATGGTTTTATTCTGGGTCAAAATGATCTGATGGTAGTAACCGTGGTTTTTTCGGTTTCTAGTAGCGGGAACGGTTTTATTCTGGGTCAAAATGACTCAATGGTAGTAACCGTGGTCTTCTCGGTTACTAGTAGCGGGAACGGTTTTATTCTGGGTCAAAACGACCCAATGGCAGTAACCGTGGTTTTCTCGGTTACTAGTCGCGGGAGTGGTTTTAATCTGAGTCCAAATAACCCAATGGTAGCAACCGAAATTTTCCCGGTTACTAATAGCGGGAAAGGTCTTATTCTGGGTCAAAAAGACCCAATGGTAATAACCGTGGTTTTCTCGGTTACTAATAGCGGGAGTGGTTTTATTGTGGTTTTTGTTTGGGTTTGTTTGGGTTACGATTCAAACGCTGCATTTTGTTTGGGTTTGGTTGGGTTACAATTCGAACACGGCATTTTGTTTGGGTTTGGTTAGGTTACGATTTGAACGTGGCATTTTGTTTGGGTTTATGTTTAGGTTTGTTTGAGTTTGGTTGGGTTACGATTCGAGAGCGGTATTTTGTTTGGGTTTACATTTGAGTTTGTTTGGGCTACGATTCGAACGCGTCATTTTGTTTGGGTTTGTTTGGGTTACGATTCAAATACGGCATTTTGTTTCGGTTTATGTTTGGGTTTGTTTGGGTTTGGTTGCGTTACAATTCGAGCGCGGCATTTTGTTTGGGTTTGTTCGGGTTACGATTCGAACGCGTCATTTTGTTTGGGTTTGTTTGGGTTTAGTCGGGTTACGATTCGAACGCGGCATTTTGTTTGGGTTTGTTTGGGTTACGATTCGAACGCGACATTTTGTTTGGGTTTGTTTGGTGCGAGAGAGAGAGAGATTTTCTTGGTTACTAGTGGCGGTAACGGTTTTATCCTGGGTCAAAATGACCCAATGGCAGTAACTGCGGTTTTCTCGGTTACTAGTGGTGAGAGTGGTTTTATTCTGGGTCAAAAAGACCCAATGGTAGTAACCGAGGTTTTCTCGGTTACTAGTAGCGGGAACGGTTTTATTCTGGGTCAAACTGACTCAATGGTAGTAATCGCAGTTTTCTCGATTACTAGTAGCGGGAGTGGTTTTATTCTGGGTCAAACAACTCCAATGGTAGTAGCCGAGCATTTTTCGGTTACTAGTAGCAAGAACGGTTTTATTCTGAGTCAAAATCACTCAGTGGTAGTAATCGAGGTTTTCTCGATTACGAGTGGCGGGGATGGTTTTGGTCTGGTTCAAATAGACCCAGTACGTAATTTTGTATTGTCCTTTTACGTACTTGAAAAAATGCTCTCATCACGGTGATTGTGACGAATAATAAAGCGGAAAAAACTATTGGAGAATTATATACACGTTATTATCTCACTTTTCTCATGACTAGGTGTTCTCTTCGACTACATATCTATGATAATTTATCCCGCACTTATATGAACTTCTATATATGTACGCAAAACGATTTTGATGCTTAGTGCTATGCTCGTACAATTTACGTCTAAATCATAGATAATCAATTTCTTCCGTTGCTTTGTCTACTCCGTATCCGTCTCAATTTTTTTCGTCGACTACACAGCGGGCCGAGGGAAGATGAGTGATTAGAGTCCGAGGGAAAAGAGGAATTGAAAAACAAGAAAAGAGAACGATTCAATTTTAAAAAAAGGTGAGAAGGCGGGGCATTGAGTTAGGGCCAAGGTACGCAAAAGAGCAACGAGAGAGAGAGAGAGAGAGAGAGAGAGAGAGTTTCTTGAGTTTGACGTAAAAAATATTGTTTATTCTGTGAAATAGTAGTAAAATATTTTAAATACACTGGTCCAGACGCGGGCTTTTTCCCCCCGAATTATTTTTGAGGTAATTTTCCGTAACTAAGGAAACGTTGGTTACTACCATTGGGTTATTTTAGTCCAGAATAAAACCGCTTCTCCTACTAGTAACCGAGAAAACCTCGGTTACTACCATTGGATCATTTAGACCCAGAATAAAACCGCTTCTGCTACTAGTAACCGAAAAAACCTCGGTTACTATCATTGGTTCATTTTGACCAGAACAAAACCACTCCCGCCACTAGTAACCGAGAAAACCACGGTTTCTACCATTGGATCATTTCGACCCAGAATAAAACCGTTCCCACTACTAGTAACCGAAAAAACCTCAGTTACTACAATTGGGTTATTTTGACCCAGAATAAAATCGTTCCCGCTACTAGTAACCGAGAAAACCATGGTTACCGCCATTGGGCCATTTTGACCCAGAATAAAACCGTTCCCGCTACTAGTAACCAAGAAAACCACAGTTACTGCCATTGGGTCATTTTGACACAGAATAAAACCGTTCCCGCTACGAGTAACCGAGAAAACCTAGGTTACACTTACCCGTTTTGCCGCCGAACAACGCCAATCGATCAGTGAAATTAATTCAATTTAAGACAGTAGATTTAAAACCAGTTACCGAAATTGATTGAAATGGTTGCGTCTAACTCAATTCGAATTACAGATCTAGAGCAAAAGAATGAAGACCTTCTTCAGGAAACTGCGGACCTTAATTATCAATTCTCTCTCTCTCTTCCCTTTCCCTCTTCATCTCTGACCTTGATCTTCATTATTTTAACCTCCACTTTAACCTTCATTATGACCTTCATCTTGATCTTCATCTACATCTCAATCTTCAAAAGGGAAAAAGCGGAAGACTTGGCTAGGTAACTGTGTGACGTCAGGGTAGACAACGGTAGACCTTTATCGCACAGGACGTATGCCCAATGCAAACAAGCCTAACTTACGTCCTTCTGTCTCCACGAAATTAAATTTTTAATAATATTCCCAAAGTGGCGAATTTTATTATATAATACGTAATATTGCGATGTCTCCCAATTGCGTGGACCAAACGACTTCTAACAAGAATCAGTTGAAAGAATAAAAAAACTTCATTGGTAAGCTGCGGTCAAATTTGTATTCACTCCACCTGTTGCTGCGTGGGAGGACTTTGAAAAATTAAAATTATCGAAAATACCTCATATTCTCGTATACAAAAAGAGTGTGGCAGCGTTTGAAAAATTTTTCAATTTTTCTTTTAATACTTGGCCTCTAGCCGCTACCGCGTCTCTTGATACATGTGGAAACAAGAAACTTTTTTGCTTCAAACATTTTTATAGATCATGTATTTTTCAGGATTTATAAGCGTTTGAAGTTACGGGTAGTAGCTTTCTCGTAAATGAATAATATAACGTAAAGAGGCTATAAAAAAAAAGCTGCAACGCGAGGTAATTGCGAATCTATCCACTGACTCTCACCACTCTCGATCGGGGTGCTTGATTGGCGTGAGTCCCCTCGCCACTTACGATCAGTGTGCTTGATTCGCGTGAGTTGTCTCGTCTCTCACAATTAAAGTGCTTTACACTGTCAAGTCGTACACAGGGTACAGTTTAATGAACTGTGATAATAGTGCAAGCTCCGATCGTGAGTGGCGAGGGGTTTCACGCGAAGAAAGCACCCCGATCATGAGTGATGACAGTCAGTGAATAGATTCGCAGTTATTTCAATTTACGGCCCTATTTTTCAGCTACTTTACGTTACTCTATCCACTTATGAGAAAGCTACTACTTAAAACTTTAAACGCTTATATGTCCTACACGATTTCAGAAAATGTTTACGACAAAAGTTTCTTATTTTTGTATTTAAAAACAGAATATACAATGAAAAATGGGGTTCCTAATTTCAATTTCAAAATTGCCTCTTTTCCTGAAGGAGAGTTGTAGAGTGAGGCTTATTTGTTTAATAAATTCAGAAGAATTGCTATGTTCGTCAATATATTTTTGTAATGTTCTTATTTTTGAAATTCTACAACCTAACCATGCTTCATCAGTAAATCTTTTAATTCTAACATATCCATGAAATGATTCCAATAGTCTTGAAAAGCTACGAGGATATTCAAGCAGCCAAACTCCTTATTAATTGAAAAACAATGCTGCAGCGTGAAATTGCATTTTTCAATCATGCTTGCCGACATCCTTTCCCATAAATTCAGAGAGCACAGCTTTTTCAATTCTATTTGTTTAATGATTTGGAGTCGATCTGGTGTGCAAATTCGTCAACAAAATTTGAATCCATTTTAAGAACTACTCGGATATATATATATATAATTTCTCCATTCCTATCGACATTACCGGTACAAATTTCACGAGAAAATGCTCGCCGCTTCATACATTGATTATTAGAACACAAAAAGATGTAATGTGTGAGATTTAACACATAAAAGTACGCAAATTGCACCATTTTAGTTATAAGCCACCAATATAATATATATATATATATATAATATATAAACTTTTGTGAAAAATGTATACAGATGGCGATGATGGAGCATATCTGAAAGCGTCCATGCGTCGGTGAGAGAAGAACTTCCTTTTAGGGCATTTAAGGTAGTTCCCCTGCGACAACCTCAACCAAAAGTTACATACCGTGTGTGCGTTGCATGTGTGTGTAAAGGGTTAATAATTCGTAGTAAATAAATTTAAAAAGCACACAATATTGACTTGGTACCAATAGATAATACGACAGATATCATCTACTGTCATAAAATTTATTCTATAAGTGTTTTTAATCTGACATTGCGAGTAAACTTTTTGCCAGAACTGTCCGGGCTATGCCCCAATACACAAAAAAAGTTACATCTCTCGCGCTCGTGCTCGTTTGTTTGTAGAATATGTCGTGTAAGGCCAAAACCGTAGTACTTCTCCAGGTTATATCTTTTAAACTAGATGGTAAATCATCTTGATGTTTTTTTACAATATTTGTGACATCCTGCTCTTGCTCCTCCTCGTTTTTCATCAAGTTCTTGATTTTAGTTCTGACGGTAGAATTAATAACGTACTGTTTACCCATGCATGGCCCATATGCTACATGTTAATCGAGCCAACTTCAAGTATAAATATTTCGGGTTCGGGATGGTAAAACTTGTTAAAATTGCACAGATTTTGGAAAAACGTATTAAATAATACGTATGCCAAATTTCAACCATTTCTTAATTCAACGATCCTGTGGGGGAACTACCTTAAGCAAGAGAAGCGTTAGCAGCCGCGGCTGCTCTTGCTACGTTTGCTCTGCACGTCCATATCCCCCCCCTCCCCCCCCCC
>OZ022414.1:12211303-12337366 GCA_963989365.1 Rhimphoctona megacephalus | reverse complement strand
ACTGCTATTTAATATGTTTTTTTTTATAAACACAAATTCAAATAGCTGTAAATTCTATGGAAAAGTTCTGACTGCTCTAATCTTGCCCTCAAAAGCTTTGTAAATTTTTATATCAGACTCCCAGTTCCCGACTTATTTTAGCCTGATTCCAGAAGGGTAAATCGAAATGTCAAAAAAATTTGACTGACTCGAGAATAAAAAAAAATGCCAAATTGAAAATTCCAAAACACGTGTCCCTTTATTTCATGGGGGAAAAAACCTAACTCGAAGTAGAAGGGGTCAGGGTTTGGAAATGAAAAAGCGATAATTTCCCAATATAACCTTTTTCTAATCTATATAAAGCGAGATGTTTGAAAAGAATGAGAAAAAACGAAACATATCATGCATAAAAATCCCCCTCGGGGAAAAAACCTAGATAAGTACATTTGTTGACCGCCGTTCCCATATTTTTCCACGAATCTAGAGTCGCGGTAGTGACTGGAGACAAGTACATTTACGTACACTATAAGATGGCAAAGACGAGTCGCTACTAGAGTCTTTACAGCAAGCAGAGTGATTCTGAACGTATTGCGAAAATTGTTTCGACGATATTTAATGAATAATATCATTTTTAAAGATGCTGCGGGTTTACGTATTTTTTATTTTTTTTTTCTTTCGATCGTGACTATTTAGAACTCTGTAGCCTAGCGCATATTGGAAATATTAATATTTCATCTTTCCAAATCATCAAAAAAAGGTAGCATTTTTCGCACATTTTTCGCACAATTTTGACGTTTTGCGGTCGCTGTCTAGTGATACTAACTAGAAACTGGTAACATTCTGATGATATGTGAGAGTGCGTTCGTCGATGTGACAGCCGATTTGATTTTTCTTCATGATATTTTATCATAAACAGTGATAGCTGTGAGTTAAAAAAAAAAGTTATAGAGATCGCGGATGTGAAATTCTATATGCATAGTGATGTGAGGTTAAAAAAATAAGGTTATAAAGATCGTGGATGTGAAAGCTGACGGATATTTTTTTTTAATATGGATCAGCCGTATGAGTGCGACAGAGATAGCTACAAATTTCCAAGTGAAAATTAAAAAAAAATAAGGTTATAATAATCGGGGATGTGAAAGCTGACAGATATGATAATATATATAAACAGTGACAGTTGTGAGTTAAAAAAAGGTTATCGGAATCGAAAATGATCCCTTTTCTCTTTTACCATCAAATGTTCCTCGAATGCAATTGTTGTGCCCGCGAAGACCGTCACGTGGGGACGAGTTATCGAGGACGGGTATTTTGGGGATTATTGCCAATAATTGAGACAGAATTCCAACTCAATACTCTTAAACTAATTAACATAGGTTTATTGAAAAAGATTACAAAGTCGAGGTTTATTTGCCTCGAGACCAATCGTTCTGAATTTTGTCGTAGACTGTCTAATTTTGAGTTGTCGTGACTTTTAATAATTCGGTGAATTTCCCCCACACACTATCGGTATTAACCCTTCTTATAATTAATTTGTTCTCGAATGTTCTCGATCGATCGATGGCGTAATGCCTCGTCAGCTTGGGGTCGATAGCCCTATGCGGTGATCGCAGTGATCGAGAATCGCGTTATTTCGTATTTTAGTGTAATAAGCATTTTATTTCAAACATTTATATATACTGATAATTTGTTACTATGCGGGCCTGTTGCCAGGCACAACACGATAATAAGGTTTTTGTAGAGACCATTCTCTTCATTTTTTTTTTTGATAACTAAGAGAATGGTGTATGATAAACTCGTATTCGGTGAATATTTAATATCTTTGTCGCGAATTTATAAAGATCGCGGTCAGTTTTAACTTTTGATTAAAGTGAATTTTATATATATAGAAGAATGATAGTGCAAAAATAAAGTTTAAATCAATAAATAAACTTTTGAACAGTGTCTAAATAAATAATTTCTTTTATCAACCCTAGCCCCAACAATCCATTTTTCCGAACGTAAACTCTAGAACGGAGTCGAAAACGGTGCCTTTTCTCTTTTAACATAAAATGTTCTTTGAATGCAATAATAAAGTTTATTTAGAAACCATTCTCTTTGTTCTTTTTTTTTGATAATTAAGAGAATGGTGTATGATAAACTCGTATTCGGTGAATATTTGATAACTTTGAACAGTCGTAAGGTTATAAAGATCGCGGTCAGTTTCAGTTTTGGTTAGAATAACTTTTATATATATAGATCGAAGAGTGGTAGTGCAAAAATAAAGTGTATTTCAATAAATCAACTTTTGAACAGTACCTTAATAAATAATTTTTCTTATTAACCCTAGCCCCAACAATTCATTTTTCCGAACGTAAACTCTAGAACGGAGTCGAAAACAGTGCTTCTTCTCTTTTACCATAAAATGTCTCTTGCATGCAATAATAAAGTTTATTTGGAAACTATTCTCTTCATTTTTTATATAACTGAGAGAATGGTGTATGATACCACCCTAGGTTTGAATTATGTATGGTTTTAAACCACCCTAGAGTGGTAGAGACCTTAAATACATGAAAATTCTATTTGAACTTGCAACATAAAACGGAATCAGGCGATGCGAAATAATTTTGAGCGAAAAGATATTTGATTTGAGAAAAAAAATTTCATAAGTACTTCACCAATTTTTTTTTTTATCTATTGCTCATGAGATATAATTCATAATCAATAAATATTATAAAAGAAAAATTCGCGTAGTACTTCGGCTAAAATTATTTTTTCAAATCAAACTTTACCTCTCGAAATTTTGTACGTATATTTTTTGTTTCAAAATCTCGTTTCGTTACTTATATTTAAAAACTTTCGGTGCATTCTGATGCTATTGGAGTATTTCTTCGGCATCATTTTTTATGGAATATTTTCCGATGCGTTGATCTGTTGGCACGGATGTTTGGGTGAAATATTTTGTTAATTACGAAGATTGAATTCACTTGAACACTTCTTAGATCAATATTTCACATTGCATTTTTAGTCCGAATATACACCGGCTCCAAATTCGATCATGTATCCATTTTCAGCCGAAATCATTAAAAAATCGCTTGAGCTACCTCTAAAATTTTTATTCAGGATTCAATTCTTGAGAGAATCACTTTTTCATAAAATGTTACCATACTTTGCTGCAGTGCCGAAAAAAATGTCAATTCTTTTAAATTACTCAGATACATACATAATATATACATGTTTAATTGGCAAGCTATGAATTTCATACCCGAGTACGTACACAATATTGACATGTTTAATTAACAAGCTATGAATTCCATACAAAAAGTCGACAAATCCTAGCCAAAAACAGCATAAATGCTGTGAAAAAAGCTGAGACAAGTACATTTGTGCCCCCCAAACAGTCGTTCCAGTTAATCCCCCCCACCACTCAGCGCCAAAATACCGATCCCCACCAAAATTTACAAAAACCCGTCTAAGTCGTTCATGCAAAGATCTTCGCACAAAAATCTTTTCTAAAAACCAACTCATCATACAAAGTTTTATGGGTAACCGCTCTCATTATCTTATCAAATTAAGTCAAATTGTACAGAGGTGATAATTTCATTTTCGTAAATGTTGTGAGTTCACAAAAGTTGATAAATAAATAAAGATCTACTAAAGTATATGTGGTCAAGTACGTGGCATTTTATTATATTTATAAAATCTCCAATTATGTTCATATGACATTTCTCTAATTAATGATTTATTACAACGAATTATTATCCTATGACTTGGAACTACAAGGGCTTTAAAAAAAATACAGAATTGCATTAGCCTTTGTGAGCTTGAACGCTGCCACACTCTCATTTGTAATATTTGCAGTATAGTTTTATTGGTAACAAATTGATAAAAGTTTACTATCGTACGTAGAGCGGATACGCACAGAGTACTTGTCCGGCCCGAAAATTTTTTCATAAAATTTGTCACATAAGTCAACATTAATCTACCATACATTTTGGCCTTAACTAGTAAAGTAAACACAGCTAATTTGGAATCACAATATGCGGATTGTTTTGTATCCCAAATTATCCTCCTTTCCTTTAACCAATTGTTATCGATGAATTGATGCTCATGTGGAGCATATCTCACGTTATTACATGGCATGTTTATTCCGGTTTTGTAACATCCGGGGAAAAACTGGAGTTACAGAGTTTCTAAACGGTGCTGTATACCCGAAATAAGTACATTTACACGCACTTTTACAGCGGTTTTTACTACAACAGGTTTTACAAAACGGAATAAGCCTGCCATGTAAGAGCGGTCATCAATTGATTGCATTCCAAGGCGGGTAAGATTCAAATCTCCATCAGGAGATCCGAATGTTCAGAGTGGTTGTAAAATTTGCCGTGAATAAAAAAGCATATTTTTAGCTGACTAGTCGAAAAATTTTCGGGCCGGACAAGTACTCTGTGCGTATCCGCTCTACGTACGATAGTAAACTTTTATCAATTTGTTACCAATAATACTATACTACAAATATTACAAATGAGAGTGTGGCAGCATTCAAGCTCACGCAGGCTAATGTAATTCTGTATTTTTTTTAAAGCCCTTGTAGTTCCAAGTCATAGGATAATAATTCGTTGTAATAAATCATTAATTAGAGAAATGGCATATGAACATAATTGGAGATTTTATAAATATAATAAAATGCCAAGTACTTGACCACATATACTTTAGTAGATCTTTATTTATTTATCAACTTTTGTGAACTCACAACATTTACGAGAATGAAATTATCACCTCTGTACAATTTGACTTAATTTGATAAGATAATGAGAGCAGTTACCCATAAAACTTTGTATGATGAGTTGGTTTTTAGAAAGGATTTTTGTGCGAAGATCTTTGCATGAACGACTTAGACGGGTTTTTGTAAATTTTTGTGGAAATCGGTATTTTGACGCTGGGTGGGCGGGGGGGGGGGGATTAACTGGAACGACTATTTGGGGGACATAAATGTACATGTCTCAGCTTTTTTCACAGTTGAGTTCATCGTACCATTACCAATTAATAAAGTCTGTAAAATATTACGCGGTATAGAAAGTTTTTCTCTCTCCTATATGGAGGAAGTTTCATTACGGTTTCGCGGAACGTAATACTCTTGTGTTTTGGCATTGCAGTAGGTAAAAAAACTAACTTTGGATTCTTAGGAATATTTTTAAAATAGTTTAATAGAATACGTAAAGGAATCCTGCGAGCAAACACGCCTCGGAATTTGACTTGATAGTTTTGCACACCTATGACACTCATTCGACTGAATACACAGGACATTATATATGCACTAGATTATTATCAATATAAGAACTTCCTTAAATATTTGTACTGCTTAAATAGTCGAAGAGTTGTGAATTATCTGAGTTCAAGAGATGGTCCACAACTTTTGCGTGCCAGTGTACGATTATATAGAGTGTGAGGGAAAAGCCAAAACTGCACGTACTCTCATACTCATTGTTCCGCTGTGCTATTCAGAGCTACGAGCTCCCTAGCCATTGGTTGATCTTGCACCCTTCAAGCTCTATATTCTCTTCATTTCTCTATAGAATACTATACAACAACTGGTCAAAATTCGTTCGTTGAACTTGATATTTATTTTTGGTATGTATTCCCTTTCTACCGAAATCATCTTCGTGACACCTCTTAAAATTATGTATCGCACCTGAGAACCCGTCTGTACGTGCGGAGAAGATAATAGATGGCAGACAGATGAGTACGGTAGGGAGGGGTCTCTTAGCACTTTGAAGAACCATAGTTTTTTCGCTAGACAACCGAGGAACTAATGACGAGGTCACTCATGATAACGAAAATGGTTAAATTATGCAAGTATTAATAACGTGAGCTCTTTGTTATATTTAACATAAATATCATACGACATAAATCGTTATGTGCATTTATCTTGAGCAAGTAATATGAATAATCAAGATAATTACTTGAATCGTAATTCTATCATATCGAGTTTTTTTTTTTATTATTATGCTCTTTATTATAAAATGTATTGGTATTGCATTAGAAAACAAATATTCTTAGTATTTTATAGTTAATTTGATGGTATTGACTGCATTGTCATATTATTCTTTATATGCATACTAGAATACATAAAAAAGTCTTTTCCAAACATCTTTTAAAACTCAAAGACAATAGCAGGGCATGAATAAATTCAGTCAATCAATTAGTCAAATTCTTTCCTTTTCTCACCGCCACGAATTTCATGTCTGCATCTCTTCCCCCCCCCCCCCCCCCCCCTCGCTCTCTTTTGTCCACTATTGAAAATCAACCCTCATTATAAGGGACTACAGTACGAGCTACATGGATTGAACGTTTTCATCCCTCACTGCAAGAAGTCTACGTGTCTGTGTATCCGGGATATATAACACCATGGTAGAAAGTAGGTCATTACCGGGAAAATTGCAGGTTCACACACAACTCGACGGTCACCCACTTCTCGTCATACCACACAGAGTCACTAGTTCGTGCAACGCATGAGTCACCATGCACTTGTAATGTCGTTCAAAGGCCATTGGAATTTATCGTTCTACGGTCGAGTCCTCGATTATTACTATTCTTCTTAGGAATCACTCTGCTCGTTCCCCCATGGAAAAAATTTATATTTGAAATATATTTTGCGTTATGTAAAAAATATATTCCGCGCATATAAAAAAATACATATTTTTATAAGTTTCATATATACAAATATAGAAATAATACTTTTTATTAATCCATGATTTTACCGATTTTCGTATATTAAAAATGTATTTTGAATATATTATACTATTACTACTGGTATTTTTGAAATATTTTTTTTATATATTAAAAGTATATATTTTTTTGTATTGAAAATAAATCTTTTTTACATTAAAAATATTTTTTTTATATACTTGTGTAAGTAACTTACATACATACATAAGTGTGAAAAATGCTCTTGTCTCCAAGTGCATTCTGCACAAGATTCAACCTGAGGAATATGCTCTAAAAAAATTGCAAAAAATTTACTTAAAAAAGATTCTTTAATATGTGAAAAATGTATTTTCTATGTAAGAAAGAAGTATTTATAATATAGAAAAAATGTATTTTCAATATACTAATAGTAGTAGTATAGTATATGCAGAGCACATTTTTAATATACCGAAATCGGCAAAATCACCTATAAAAAAATACATCATTCATATATTTATATATACGAAATCCATAGAAATATGTATTTTTTATACACTGAAAAAAAAAAAATTTGTTCATCGAACTAATTCCATTTTGATTCCAGAAATGATTCAGTTTATTTAACTAAATCGTAAAAATTTCTTGTAGATCGATCAATTAAATCTCTAGAGCCAAGTGATTTTGATCGAACAACTAATACCATTTATTTGTTTACGCATACTTTTTAGTTACTTTAATAAAATATTTGTTTGACTCTCAATTATAAAATTGACTAAACGGTAATCGTTAGGATGAATAAATGAATAAGTTTATTTGGATGATATTTTGTTGCATTAATATTAATTTGTTTGGCTGTACCAAAGTTTTGTTGGTTCGGTCAATAACTTGTTTCAGCATTCACAAATTATTTTGTCTTATCTCAAAAATATTTTGTTGCCCGTATCGAACTAAATATTTTGGTTGAGAGAAACGAAATTTGTTTCGGTCAACTAAATTTTTTTCTCAGTGTATGCGCGGAACATATTTTTTATATAATGCAAAATATATTTCAAATATGAATTGTTTCCATTGGGGGTTTATCGGTATGTAAGAAGCAAGAAAATTCACGCGTTTTGTTATTCATTTGTTGCAACGTGTTTTGAGTCAAATTCCTCATTGACAAGAGGATTTAAATTTAGAAGATTGGACTGATCTTGAGCAAGCTTTGCTCACTTGTTATCTTGTTGCCTTCAATTAAATGTAATTCATACGAGTATATAACAATTATTTATTGTCTGCACAAAAATATCTATTTATCGCGCTCTGACGGCATGTTTTTTCAGTCCCTATCCTTCCAATAGGACGACTCACAATCTCCTCTAAAGTTCAATACCAAAATACCATTTCTGTACACCTCATCAAATCTTTGCCTATACGTGTACTCAAGAATGGTCTCACACTGTTGTCATGGTCCCCTATCATCGCTAGATCAGCTTATTTTTACGTTGACCTGAATTTTCACGCTTTTCCTTTATTTGTCGAGCAAACATGCTGAACATCCGAAATACACGGGAATGACGAGTACACTATGGGTATAATAAGATGCAAGCTTGATGAGACTCTGCGAAACTCTGCGAAATTTACTTCACTTTGAGACATACTGTTTTCTTACTTTCTTATTTTATTTTTTATCTACGATTAAGAAACGTCGGAAAATAACCTTTTGTCGTTACCGGACACGCCAATGTCCGGTTACGTGACTCTGCGCTACATCCTTTTTTCGATGGCACATCTTTCGTAGCATATATAGCTAACGAGAAAATAAGTATATAAATATATTACATATCATATGTATATACACCTATAGATTCATTTTCTCTATATAACATGTATATACTGTATGAGGAAGTAATGTGACCAAAATGTCAAGACTATCAACTCCCAGTCACGTTTCGGAAACGCTAGCACGAAACCCCGGAAAGTCCATTTGTATTCTTTCTATTATATGAAATCGTATATACCCTGATATAATTTGATACACATGAGATCCATGCGCTTTTATACACGAATGGACGCATAGTCCTGTGACAGCAATAGCATGTTGACACACAAAAATATATTATGTATTACCGTGTAATATAATATAGAGCTTGTACACGTAATTTGTATAACGCGATGGTAATTTGCCAACGATCAATCGGCTCTAATATATTTATACTATACCTATGTATATATAAATTCTAGCTTACAGTGTTTGCACGCGATATAAAAACCGAGAGTGCGATCGCGATATACTGCAGCCTACGAGAGTCTGAGTGGCGACACACATTCGTACAGATTATCGAGAGCCAGAAAGAGAAAAAGTTTTTAATAAAATGCCCCGCTATGTGCTGATTCAATCAAATAGCGTCAGTATTTTTTGTGATTACAACGCAAGATATTTGAAGTGTGTTACATTTTTCATTCTTTATTCATATGGTACATAAATTTATAAATTTTACTGCATGAGAGTGAAAACTGTGTGTGGAACATTATATAAAAATGGGTAAATAACATTGTATAATATATGCTGTTGGAAAAAGTTCTCATGAGTTCATTTGTATCTCGTATGATTATTATCGCAGACAAGTTCGTTAACCCTTTTTAATTATTTTTATCAAGAGACTATTTTTTTAGGGATAATCAATACCAATTTTTACTAGATTTTGCAGATATTCTTTTCTGAATTCCAGTTCGAAGAAAAGTATCGCCGATGCGGGCAATTTTGTTTTAGACGACTGAAGTTGAGAATAATACGTAGTAAAAGAGAAGAGGGAGTGAGCACAGTTTTCATATCACTTTTTCGGGTATAGTCTATGTATAAATGTATATATATATATATATATTAAGAAAATCGAGCCTAGACAAATTTTTCTTGGAGGTGAATCGCGATATGGCGTGTCCCACACGACGTTTGCGAAAACTTTCGTGGGTGGAAAATTTTTCGCGACATCCATATCGCCCGAGTTCTTTCAGCATCTCATTCTGGACACGTACTCCAGTTGCTAGTATAGTATGGAGGAGCACGACCGGTAACACCGAGAGTAGTTCACCCTTCGGGGGTTTCTTTTGGGGCCTGGCCACCCTTAACAGCAGCTACTTCGTGCTACGTGCAGCTCAAAACGACCCGTTCGCTACGAAAATATTCAGATGGTGGATATAACATGGAACGGGATGAAAAATAAGAGTGAAGAGAATAACAAAAAAAAATGGTGATATAATGAAAAATGAGCAGAATTAGAAATATCAGTGAATCAGTCTGGATAAAAAAGCAATAAATTACACCTTTGATACGTTATGGTTTATTAATTTTTTTAAAAGCTATCGATTTGAGCACCTTGCAATAGTAACGCTTTTATCGATTTGTTTTTTTTTTTCATAATTTCTTTCCCTGGTTCAACTCTTTTTCCATTCCTGCAAATTTCCAAGTCAACGATCGAGAATCTTTAGTTCTTTCTGTTTTTATAAAACGGGATTGTTGAGTCAAGAGTTCTACAGCTAATACGAGGTGAACCAAGCAAGGAAGTCTAAGAGAATAGCATAAGATGAAGGTGGCGCAAGAGGTTAAGGGAATCCCTTCGCTCACTTACTTCCATCGCGGTGAATCCCGGTGAGAGAAAATCAGCATAGAAGCTGTAAGGATCTTCTCTCACCCAACCACGTACTATCCTATTCTGTCTGACGGTGAGTTTTAGTATAGAAACTGAATCCGCTCTCTTCCCTTTCAAGTCTTATTCCATCTCTCTTCATCTTCATCACTTGGTCTCATCGGTTACTCTCTTACCTTGTCCTTTCTCTCTCTCTCTCTCTCTCTCTCTCTCTCTCTCTCTCTCTCCCTCTCCCTCTCTCTCTCTCTCTCTCCCTTCCTTGGTGGTTTCATCGGCTTCTTCCCGACAAAACCCCGATTCCGATGTCTTGAAGCGAACTTCCCGAAATTTTGGTCCACCCGCCACCCTCCGATAAGCCACAAATGCAAATCCACCATTTCCCTTTGAATGCCGAAGTCACGGCGATTAGAGCCCGTAACTTAGGGGGTTCAAGCCAATTCCGGAAGGGACTTGGGACTACTAGCTATATACACTCTGCACCATATTGCGCTATTATGAAATATCCTGGAGTTATCCTATGTGGTATAGCCTTATAACCCAAGATTTACTTACAATCAGTGCCAGCCTTTAATATATCATTAACCCAGGTGCCTACATGATTTTTTTCTACCCTTGATTATCTATATTCTTGACTTTTTTTTCAAATAAATCGGTTGTTCCATAAAATTTAGATTTCAAGCTATAATAAAACAATGATAACAAACCAATTGTAATTATTCTTTAACAAAACTGCAAGGGGTGAAATTACGGTATTTTTACATCTTAACATTTCAAAGCCGGAGCAGGTATCGAATACCCCCACGAAAAAATATATATGACAGTATATATCCAAGAACATATACGTTCATATAAATGTTAGATAGCTGCAACATAGCTGAGGCATAACAGTGGCATATATATAAAGTCTAAAAAATTTGCCCACTGGACATATTTTTTAGACTTTATATGTATGCCACTGTTATGCCTCAGCTATGTTGCAGCTATCTAACATTTATATGAACGTATATGTTCTTGGATACATACTGTCATATATATTTTTTTCGTGGGGGAAAACGCAACACAAACGTTTCTTGGAGGAAGTATCGCTTTTATTTACTCGTGAAAAATAACAAAATGAATCACAGATTGTTGAAAACATTTTTTAAGCGATCGATCTACATTTTATGCATAAAAGCATTCGATGCTCTTGCATCTTTTTTTTTTCTGTTTTTTCTCTTGAAAGGGCAAATATTTTGGGATTTCCGAGTGTTTCCCTTCGGGCAGTATGCACAACGTACCCGTTTGTCAATTTTGCCAAACGACTTTTTTTTTGCCGAATGACGAATGCGTCCTTCTCACACACAATTATACAAGGCTGCCACCTGCTATCTACTATACTTCGCCATGCGCCACGAAAGCGCTCGAGAATACGCGTATTTCGACCGACAAGGCTGCCAGAAACGGTTACGCTGCACATAATCTCTCAAACGCACGCTTTTAGAATACACAAGACATATTTATGTTGAAAAAAGTCAATTTTCTGACGCCGTTCCTACATGGGTAGAAATTGACGCCAAATTGCTTTTTAAATGCCTGTAGCGTTAAAACAAGAGGGTATAAAAAGTTGCTATTTGGTGTACGAACCAAAAAGGGTTCGACTTTAATAACCCCCCCCCTCCCCCCTGGGAACCGTTAAAATCGACAAAAAAAACGCCACCCACAAGTCGATTTTAGCCTGGGTCAATTTATACCCATGTTGGAATCTAGGGTTCATAACGTTTAAACGTTTTTTTAATCATCTTGATTTTCCGAAAATACGTATTAAGACCATTTCGCTAAGAAAACTGGTCAACTTCCATTCCGATCAGATTTCAGTTTTATAGGCGGATTACCTTTGTATGCGAAAATCTAATAAAGACCGATCACAGGTGCTGTTGACTTGTTTCCCATCACCCTTTTATGAAGCAAAAACCAGTGAAGTAAAAGTCTATGTATAAGGATTCTCCGCGATGAAATTAGGAATGTATAGGTTCGTATTTGCTCTACATCTCATATAAATGTGTTTAATCATTGAGTATGTGAAGTCAAAGTTAGCGCGGGTGTGAAACAGAGAACAGAGGGAAGTGGTGTACGAAGTGTGCACCAAGCGTTGGCCGGAATTATGTATGATTGGCTCCATCTTCAATAGTTTAATTTAGAAATTGGTTGCAGACCAAATGAACTCTCAAGTTTCTAGTGAAATACACAAACTGACGACCGTGGCTTACAATTTACAACCTGACAAAGTTAAATATGTGAATACAGCGTCTGGTTAAAACGACTGTACGCTAGCACAATCAACGTATTCCGTTCTCTTCCATTGCTATATACCGTTGTATATACTGATAATTAGATGAAAGCATGAACGGTTGTGATATCGATCAGAATTCATAGTGCTTTACTCTGAATAATGGATGTTGTGGAAATATTCGATTTGTTCGTGGATACGTCCATTAATAATTAAATTGGTCCGTATTAAGAATGTTGCCTAAGATTTAGGCGAGCCCTCGTCTTCTGGATTTCAGATGCTCTCTGGGTTGCGGTAAATCTAGTTTTTGAAGTACTTTATTTTGGGAGTCGAACAGAGGAAACTATGTCGAAAGGTACGTTTGACGACATCATTTACTACTTTACAAACATAACTTATTTTTAGTTTTCCACGCTTAAAAGTAATTGTTTCTCTTTTATTCTGTGTGATCTAGCAATTCCTACTAATCTGAGAATACCTCAACTGGTTCGTCGTACAGATGTGTGGATATCCTGTTCCACATAATCCCAACAACATTGTATCATACAACTGTATAATACCATGATGTTACGTGTATACTGTGTCGTATCGTAATATATATATATATCGACGTAGCAACATAGGAAATGTAGTCAAAGATCCGGAAACAATACTAGGTACATACGCATGGAGAATGATGCAGGGGGTCATCAGTGACAAATTATTGCCCGCGTGTCCATAATACGTAACGCTCAACAGAGTTGTGATTATCGAAGGCTAATTAATGACCAGAGGGCCCGTTGTGAGTTGTTATCATCGTATTACATGTCTATTTCACTGTTCTCCGATATATGTCTACATATTTCCAATTTTGCCATGGTAATATTGTGACAGCATATATGCTGTAAAAAAAGTTGAGACAAGTAGACCAAATAGTTGTTCCGGTAAAAAATCTTCTGAACACGAACTCTAATAAAAATATATAAAAGAGATTTCCTCCCAAAAAACTAACCTTGCAAAAATTCTCTCATGCACATCAAATCTCTCAAAAAATTATAGAAGAACCCCACAAAAATTTTCTCAATAAATTAGAAACTCACAAAAAGTTATAAGAGAGCCTCACAAAAATTTACCAATCAAATCATAATCTCACAAAAGATGCCAATTCAAATCCGACCAAAAATTAAGTCTGAACTTTACAAAAATAAATGAAAACTATAAAAGCATTAATAGTAAAACATATTAAAGCCTATTAACCTCCGATAAAAAATCTTCTAATTAATTAAAAATACGGATGTGCTACAGTACAATTGTTCTACATAAAAAGAACAAGAATACAAAATAATTATGAAAAAAAAACTCGGATATAAAAAAAAAAATTCAAAACAAAAAAATTGGATTGAAAAAAAATTTCGGCCGAAGTACTTGGCGAGTTTTTTTGATTAATCCATACAATGTGCTTAATTTAATTCAATTTACTTAATTCATTCATGGTTACAAATTCGCCAAGTACTTCGGCCGAAAATTTTTTTTCAATCTAATTTTTTTTCTTTCGAAATTTTTTTTATATCCGAATTTTTTTTCATTCTTATTTTTTATTCTTGTTCTTTTTGTGTAGAACAACTGTACTATAGCACATTCGTATTTTTAATTAGTTGGAACATTTTTTATTAGAGGTTAATAGGCTTTAATGTATTTTACTATTAATGCTTGTATAGCTTTCATTTATTTTTGTAAAGTTTGATTTGAATTGACATCTTTTGTGAGATTATGATTAGATTGGTAAATTTTGGAGGCTCTCTTATAACTCTGTGAGTTTCTAATTTATTAAGAAAATTTTTGTCGGGTTCTCCTATAATTTTTTGAGAGATTTGATGTGAATGAGAGAATTTTTGCAAGGTTGGTTTTTTTGGGAGGAAATCTCTTTTATAACTTTTTGTTAGAATTCGCGTTCAGAAGAAGATTTTTTACTGGAACTACTATTTGGGGGGAGTAAATGTACTTGTCTCAACTTTTTTTTACATATATGCTGTTTTTTCGCAGGGATTTGTTGACTTTTTGTATGAAATTCATAGCTTGCCAATTAAACATGTCTATATTTCGTTCGTATCTGAGTGATGCAAAAGAATTAACATTCTTTTCGGTATTGCAGCAAAATATGGTAATATTTTATCAAAAGGGGATTTTCTCAAAAATTGGAACCTCCATAAAAATTTTAAAGGTCGCTCAAGCGATTTTTTAATGATTTCGGCTAAAAATGGATACACGATTTTCGAGCTGGTGTATTGCGACTGTATTCGGATTAAAAATGCAATGTGAAATATTGATCTTAGAAGTGTTCAAATGAATTCAATCCTCGTAATTAACCGTCAATACTTATAAAATTATTAGATTACTCAAAACGTACAGTAGTTCTGAGAAAATACGATGAATAAAAGAACAACGATCAAGTAAAAACTTGATTTTTTTTATTTGGTAAAAAAAAATTTCAAAAAATATTACACCGAAACATCCGTGCCAACAGATCAACGGATCAGAAAATATTCCATAAAAAATGATGCCGAAGAAATACTTCAATAGCATTAGAATGCACCGAAAGTTTTTAAATAAAAGTAATCATAACGAATACAGATTTTGAAACAAAAAAAGTATGCGCACAAAATTTCGAGAGCAAAATTTTGATTGGAAAAAAGAATTTTGGCTAAAATACTACGCGAGTTTTTCTTTCATAACGTTTATTGATCACGAATTATATCTCATGAGCAACAGGTAAAAAAAAATTTGGTTAACCCATTAAGAACCAAGATCGTCGATTTTATAAAAATTTTTTGAACCTAAATTTCATAAATGTAACAGAGTAATATATGGGTGAAATGTACGGTTCTTAATATTTTTGGGTATGCTGAAACAGAATCTGGATTCAAAATTGATGAATTTCGATGACGAAATTAAATATGGCGGTTTTTGTACAAAAAAACGACGAAAAATTCGTTATTTCCGATATTTATCATTTTTTTTCAGTCGTAAAACGCGCCAAAATCTGGAATTTTCTTCAACCATCGGTGCACAAAATTATTGAAGTTGAACAGAAAATTTTTGTATTTACATGTTAAGTACTTATAATTTTTTTTTCTCAAATCAAATATCTTTTCGCTCAAAATTATTTCGCATCGCTTGATTCCGTTTTGGGTTGCAAGTGCAAATAGTATTTTTATGTATTTAAGGTCTCTATCACTTTAGGGTGATTTAAAACCATATATAATTCAAACGTAGGGTGGTTCAAATCCGGGGTGGTATCATACACCATTCTCTCAGTTATATAAAAGACGAAGAGAATGGTTTCCAAATAAACCTTATTATTGCATGCAAGGGACATTTTATGGTAAAAGAGAAGAGGCACCGTTTTCGATTCCGTTCTAGAGTTTACATTCGGAAAAATGGATTGTTGGGGTTAGGGTTAATAAAAAAAATGATTTATTAAGGCACTGTTCCAAATTTTATTTATTCAATTACACTTTATTTTTGCACTATCATTCTTCTATCTATATATATAAAAGTCACTTTAACCAAAAGTGGAAACTGACCGCGATCTTTATAACCTCACGACTGTTCAAAGATATTAAATATTTGCCGAATACTAGTTTATCATACACCATTCCCTTAGTTATCGAAAAAAAAGGAAGAGAATGATCTTTAAATAAACCTTATTATTGCATTCGAGGAACATTTCATGGTAAAAGAGAAAAGGGATCATTTTCGACTCCGTTGTAGAGTTCACGTTCGCAAAAAAATTGTAGGGGCTAGGTTTAATAAATAAAATTATTTGTTTAGGCACTGTTCAATAGTTTATTATTACACTTTATTTTTCCACTATCATTCTTCTATCTGTAATAATAAAAATCACTCTTTACTCATCTATCTATCTATAAACGCCACTCTATTCAAATTGACCGCAATCTTTATAACCTTACGACTGTTTTAAGAAATATATTTGTCAGCTGTCATATATAACTCATTTTTGAGATTATCTTTTCCACATAATTTATTTGGGAAAAATTCGTAGATATCAATATGTTGAACACTTAATTCTCGCATTATCACTATTATATAACTCACTTTTGAGATTATTTTTTCCACATAATTTATTTGGAAACAATTCGTAGAAATCAATAGATTGATATATTATATTGAACACTTAGTTCTCGCATTATCACTATCACTATTTAGTAATATACTGATTAAAAGTCACCACTGTCACTCTAACCAAAATCAAAATTAACGAAAAAAATATTGGTCAGCTGTTACATCCTCGATCTTTATAACCTGTCTACTGTCACTCCATAACTATAAACGGAAAGTCAAAACTGTTCAGAAATATATAAATAGGTATAGTCTGTGACACATTCACGGACGATTTCAAATATCACCAGATTTCTATACCAGTATTACTAATATTTCTAGACAGCGATTGCGAAAAAACAATATAAGCATAAAAAATGTGTGCGAAAAAAGTCACAATTTTTTGATGCAACGAAAAAATAAAATATTAATATTTTCAATACGCGTTAAGTTACAGAATTGCAATTAGTCATGATCAAAAGAAGAAAAAAAAAATAAAAAATACGTGAACCCGCAACATCTTCAGAAATGCTGTAATTAATTAAATATTACGGAAACAAATTTTGAAAGTTTTCGAAAACAGTTGGAAACGCGGTCCTCGGGGTAAAGACTCTGGAGCGAACTCTCATTTAAATGTACTTGTCTCGAGTCGCTGCAGTGACTCTAGATGTGCTGCAACTTCAAACGAATTTGTTCTCTTTTTTGTTCATTCAAACCAGGGAGACTAGAGATAAGGATTGCACACAGCATAGGCCAATTCGTAGTTCTAGCGTCCTTAAAGCACGCTGATGCTATAGTTTTTGGTTTTTCCACTAGCAAAGCTCGTAATTGGAAGTACTAATGCGCATAGTGATAATAATCCTTAGCGACATGAAACTGACCGTTTGGCGCATGCGCAAAGCAAGAAAATAGTTTTTATACGTGAATACGAGAAGCCAAAATTCGTCGCAATTTACTTTTAATGCAGCTCAACATTTTTATGCCAATCTGATTCTATAAATATGAATGCTAGTAAATTCAAACACCATTCATTGGGTTATTTCCTTTTATTTAATTCGACTCAAAACCACAAGAAAAAACTCCAAATGGAAATTGCCATTTACCTATATTTATTCGGGAGCATATACGACTTAAAACATCTCGTTTCATCATTCAAATGATACTGCACCTGATATCCTTCCATTTTTAGGGGTACAAATGGGCGCCTACACTTTATCAATTTGATATTTTTTTTCTCCACAATAGTCAGCATCTTCGATTTCATTGCTTGAAGACCGGATGCAAAATGACCTTTCCACGATGTCAAATTATCAATTTGTTTTACAAAATTTTACAGCTTCACGGACTGAAATGTTATATTTCCGAGCAAATTTTTGTCTTTTATGTAAAAAAAAACGAAACAGAAGCTTGATCATAATTTTTGTACCGAAAATACCATGTTTTCTGAAAACAAAATTTTATTTTAATTTATTTTGTATCTTTTTATTATTCTTTTTCTCACTTCTTTTTGTGTTTACCCAAATTACAATATAGTACGATCAAAATTACCCATACAAATAAAAAAAACGTGGTTGGAAATACAAAGTTTTGGAGGTCTCGATCCCCGGACCTCTCGCATGTCAATCGTCAACCTTCACCACTTTGCTTCATATAAAGTACTCATTTTGAATATATGCTGTCGATATTTAAATTGTGCTACAAAATTCATATTTACGCTAGATTTAATTAATATTTTTATGATTATATTAATAACACATGAAAAATTTAATAATTACACCACACACTGTCTACGCAATATCCACTTCGTTGACGCAGCCCAATTTAAAAGAACGTAGGTTATAATTTTATCAATTGAGGAATTGAGGTTATACTACATTTTTCAATTGAGGTTATGAGAGGTGTTGACATGGCATATATGTATTACAAAATTGTACTTTGCGATCGCAGCGCCTCTCATTTTCGACCAATTTTTGAATACACTTCTCGAATACGGTGTGTCCACTCCTTCTTTCTAGTCTCCCTGATTCAAACAATGAGTGATCAACCGCAATTATGAGATTGAAGTAATAATTGGATCATTATAGTCTAATAATATTTAATTGCGACCGGTATGTCGGAACGTACAATTGTATATTTTTTAATAAACGGAATTACAGTTTTGCGGAAACAATTCAATTACATATACAGTAATTAAACTTGGAAATTGTCAAACAATAAATGATGATCGCTAACAAAATACTTCCAACATTTTGCACATGAATTCTCGAGTGACAGTCTTCCCCTATATAAACACTCAGTTTTAGGATCTTTGGTTTCATTGGTTATCTCATACGAACGTTGAAGCCCTCGGGATTCTGGACTGTCACATATGGGGAACGTTGAATTTGTGCATCCGCCGGATTTCACTGGACCATTTGTGTATTCTACTACTTTGGTTTATACCTCCATAATCTGGCGACACATGGGTCGGTCACAAATGTAGGTAGAATGTATGTAGCAGAACGTATATATGCTTATTTGAATAATAAGTTGGCCACTGGTTATGCAGGAGGATCAAGCTATAAGAGAAAAGAGTGAAGGGGAGGGGGCAAGAGGGGAAGCATATACAAGAACGATTCACGGATTGCATCGAGAATGAGGCGATTCTTATTCCGAATTTGCCATTGGGGTTTCGTCTCCGGGGTTTTCGATTCCGGGCTTCCGTGCACGCGCGAGATGTGGCGATGCATGCGCAGGTAACAGTAGAATCCAGGACTTTTAAAGGATGAGAGAGGCATAAGGAGAATGAGAGAAGGAAAAAGAGAGAGAGAGAGGGGGGGGCAGGAGAGAGAGAGAGAGAGAGAGAGAGAGAGAACACATGGAGTTGGAGTTTCCCTCTGTCCTTTAGGCATAAGCGATATACATATATACATCAATGCATGCACTCAAAGATATATTTATACGTATGTATATATATGTATATACAAACACGTATACACAAAGAAGCGTGTGAGCATGGCGACGATGCATGTGGACGCGCGTTTCGCGTTTCTCTCGTGCATTCTTCGGCTGATAAATCGCCCGTCCGACCTCGATGCGGCTTCGACATGCCCGACCACTGTTTATGCAGGAAGCTTCTTAAGTGTATCGAGTAGAGAACAGGGATAGAACGGATCGCTGTGGTACGGTGCCTTTGCTTCAACTCTGTAAGGAAGAAGAGCGTAGGGGAGGGTTGTACAGAAACGGAGAAAGATGTGCACAAGGAAAGAGAGAGAGAGAGAGAGAGAGAGAGAGAGAGAGAGAGAGAGAGAGAGAGAGAGAGAGAATAAGAGGGTGGAATAAGCACACATGTGCCGGGAATGAAATGGTCGACGTAGCTAAGAGGGAAAAGACAGAGAGGGGAATATTACAGATGCAGGAGATGTCGCGGGCGCTCGCGCGAGCCCGCCTTCAGCCACACTCATCTCCATAACGGGTTGGGTATCCTCTACCTTGTGCGAGCTTACTAACATAGCCTTCTTTTACTATACATATATACTATTCATATATATGTGTGTGTGTGTGTGTGTGTGTGTGTGTGTGTGTGTGTGTGTGTGTGTGTGTGTGTGTGTGTGTGTGTGTGTGTGTGTGTGTGTGTGTGTGTGTGTGTGTGTGTGTGTGTGTGTGTGTGTGTGTGTGTGTGTGTGTGTGTGTGTGTGTGTGTGTGTGTGTGTGTGTGTGTGTATGTATGCACTCTGTTGTATGTTTTCCGATCTTTCATGTGTTCGTGTTCGTGTTCGTGTGTGTGTGTGTGTGTGTGTGTGTGGGCGCGCGCGCGCGTGTGTGTAAGTGTATGAGTATATGTATAAATATACGTACATAGGTACCAATGAACGGACTAGTAATACCTATTCGTGTAACTGCATCGAACCCGAAGCAATCGCGGTGGGTGCCTAACTATCGTACATATGTAGGTACGTTTGTACATAGGTTAGGGTCTGCACGAGGTAGAAGTTAGTACGGCAGAAGATACATTACTGGCCATCAAAGCTCGAGAGGTGGTCTATCCTGTTTCACGTTGTTCTGGACATCAGTGTCTGCAGCTCACTCTTGCATCCCTACAGGGATTTGTGTGTATATATGCAGTTGTATATGCATATGGGCATATACGTGTGTGCTTTGCTACGAACATTTGGAAGGGACATACACAGCACCAGTTGAAAAAACTCGTAATAAGCCTGCGGGATTCTTTTCACACTCGGGAACTACTCAATTAAGCATTATACAAGGATGCTATGGTGTCATATATTTTATCTTGGACGTGGACTCATGGAGACGAGAAAATTGTACTTCACTATTTATACAATATTTGAATTTTTACCAGGGAATCAGTTTCAATCACGGTTACAGAATTTTGTTGTTATATGTTATGTAACCTTGAATATTTTATAGATTTAGTCGCCGTTAATGAGTGTCCTAATTTTTTACTTCCACAGTCATTGTTTGTCATAACGTATCATGGTTGAGTTTATTAATCACATAAAAATAATGATAAAAATTTGTAAGATGCCTATTTCAATGTTGAATATTCGCGCCCGAATTCGAGCCCGAAGTTCGAGTGATCGATTTACGATCGATATGTTTTTTCCCTCCTACTACTACGGTCTACCTAACGAGGTGGATTGCGGAATTCTTCCTCTTTCGTCCCGGATCTGTCAACGAATGTACATCGCGATCAACGATCATACGTCGCGATCAACGAGTATTCATTTATCCATTACGATTTTATCCGGTCGTTGGAACTGGCCATTCCAACAAGGGAAATTTCGAATCCGTTGTAATTTGTAATATATATCGACGTTGGACATCGGGATGAAAGGAGCCAACGGGAACCTGTCTTGTGTATGCAATAAGATAAGTCGTCATAAGTTCAAATGTAAAACATTACCGATAATATTGTAATTCGTATCCGAAGTGAATCATATATGAACGTTATTGATTTATTTAAATTTTGATGAAAGATATAAAAAGCTTGTCAAAATATAGAAGATAAATAATTATTTGTGTATAGTTAATTTAATGACAAAATCCAATTTCACAAATTGGAAATGAAAAATGCCAAAAAGTTCATTTTATATTTTTTCGATATTTGCTTAAAGGTGTATAAAACATTGTTCTTCGATATATTCAGTCACGAGAATTCCCCCAGTTCACTGGCAGTACGTTCGCGGCGCGAAGCGTAGCTCCGATAAAACGAAGTAACTGAGTTCGAGATGTATAAAGTGGGCGGAGGTCAAAGTACATTCGTTTCGTGTCCCGGTCTTCGTATTCATGATAATGCACTCGTGTACAGCATGCGGATAGCAAAACAATGTAGAATCATGGCGCCTCTCTATTTCTGATTTCATCAATTGTTATACCACATCCATTATATACATTACTTTATCTTTAAATTTTATCCGAATTAATCGATATTCAAACGCATTTTTGACCTGTCAGACTTCTATCGTCGTGCTATCTGACTTTTTCTCATACTTTTGTTAAAATGGTAATTATCAGAAAATTTCAAACCGCTAACCGCCAACGGGTTAAACAGTTCTGACTTTTTCATTTTTCTTTGATAGCTTCATAATATTGAAACAAATACCTGTTTATATCCGAGCTCCATGAGAGTCGTGACCGTGCTGTAGAGAAAAATTTCTAAATTTCTAGGAAAAAGGTTTTTCGTAATTTTTCTCTCCAATGCTCCGTTTATGAGATACTAATTCATTGAGTAGTGTGACGATAAGAAGAATTTGCATCAGAAACATCGAGCAATCACGCTTAATTCAAAGTGCCAAGGCGAGCTTCTCCGCCACCCAGCTTCCTCTCAACCGCGTACTCCATTGGCTGTTACTGAATAATCAATATCTCATCAAGGGTTCATCGAACGAAAAAAAATCTCATAACGTTTTGCTTTAGAATCTTGTAATCTAACTATTCCATGAGCTTCAGACGTGACTTCTCAGACTTATTAAATATACTGCTTAAAGAGAATGCAACTCCGGATGATGGCCAATCAACAAAGCGAGAAGCTAGCGGAACTCACGCGTGCATAATGGGGAAGGCAGGCATAATTCAAGCGCTGGCTTCTTAGCGGTGAGCCACGAGGCGCCTACTTTGCGAGTACTATCCTCCCTCATTTCCCAGATCCCTCGACACGATGAATCATCGTGGCGTGTGGTCCGGACACCGGAGACGGAATATATCCAACCGGGTTCTCGTCGAGTGCACAAACGGGAATGAGCTTGTGCTAAATTTCACTAAAAACACGTAACATTTATCGTTTAAGGTAATTCTCGTGTAAATATATCTGTTTTGTGAACTGAACAATTTTGTAACTTGACGCTAAGAAATTTTGCGGATAGAGTTATATTTGGAACGGGCCTGATCAATTGGTCTGACGAACAGGGCTTAAGGGGACCGTATGGTCTAGAGCACGAAAATTTCACCTATTTTCACGATTTTTTTTTTGCCTTAAAAAATTTAAAAATCGATGTTTTAACTTTTCGGGTTTATTACTACCTTTATTAAGTATACAAAAAATTTTTTTTTTAATTTTAAAAACAGTGTTTATTATCATATAATTGGCATTGAAGACGACCCTCTCGAAAAATCCGACCCGGACGGTGAAGATCGATCCGAGACTTCTACTCATCTGAAACACAAAATTCAAGAAGATTCTTAATCAGAAAGAGTGCAGTTATGGTCGGGACTAGAACAAATCGAAAAAATTAAAAATTGACAAAATGGCGCGCTTTTGAAAAAAAATTCGTAAAATCGGGTTTTTTTTTCACTTGTTTTTTAGTATAAACAATAAGAAATTATTTAAATAAAATTATGATTGTAGTTCCGACGATAGCCATACATGTTGTGAACAACATATCCAAATTTCAAGTGATTCGGTTGAATAGTTTTTTTGTTTTCACCTGCGCAGTGCCGAAAAAAGTCGTTTCGAGATAAATGAGTTTAAAGTTTGAGGTACAGATATTTTCAAAAATTGAGCAAATTTTGAATACTTACAGTTAATCCGCGATTCCGGCACCATATAGGATTCCTTCGGAACGTTCATAATTCAAGATTTCCTCACTCCTTTCATTTCTTCGAGCTGTCCGAGCCTCTTTGGAGTTGTCCGTGCTCCTACGGTTGGCGCTCGATACTCGCAGCTCGTCTCGGTTTTGCGCTAGTTGCTCCGCTTGTGGCCCGATTGTTATGCCCATGGTCTCCATTATTTTCAATAGGGATGCAAATCCTTCATTGAATATGCAAGCGGAAATGTGAGTGGCAATATCAATGATTTTTTTTCCGGCAAACAGATGTTTCGGCGCAAGGTGCCACACGCAAGCATTGAAACTTTCGTTATTGTTCTGCGTATTACTGCCAATACACCTTTCCAATAAAGTCTCTGCTGTCAATTCTTCATAAATTGGTTTTAATATCTCTTGTGCTTCATCGCACAGAGCAGGTGGGTGCTCGTAGGTGTCTAAAGTACCTGCAGCCTCACTTTGACGCCACTTGCACCACGATTCGGAACCTGGAGGACAGTACGAGTGTTGCGGATTTTCATCTGTTGAAATTTTGTGATAATATGCTGCCCATATTTCACTTCTCATCCCTTCAGTCGAATCTGAATTACGTCTAATTGCTAGACCGTAATAAGTTGACAGCTCTTGCAATAATTTATTCGTCAATTGTTGACGCTTCGGTGTTTTATTTATCGATTTCCGCTGTGTCTTTTTTCCCTCTTCTTTTTCTGTCAATTTCTTTGTTGCTTTCTTTATTTGTGCATGTTTTTTTTTCGCATCAACAGCACGTTTGTACAAACGTTTTTTAACATGCAAAACACATTCTTTTTTGCAAACTAAAAAATCATCCCCGTAAGGCTTTGTGTCCAATAAGGCTTTGAACGTTTTCGTGTCGCGGACCGCTCTCTACCTGCGTTATGGGCTGTAGAAGCTGTAATATTGAGAATTTCCGCATGAAAATTTCACAGTATATTCTTGAGATACTATACTTTCGACATATCGAAAAAAAAAAAATCGATTTTTTCAAATTTCTAGACCATACGGTCCCCTTAACTAATTTTTATTGCCGCTGGTCGAATACCATGTTTCAGAGAATGAGGTTGCAGGGAGAAAAAATTGAAAGAGGAAACGCCGGCTAATCAAATGACCGTTTGTCTTTATTAGTTTAGTTTAATAATGTAGATGGATTCTCAATTATTATTGGTTTGAAAAATCAGTGAATTCATATACCTACGGCTCTTTTAAATATATCCGTTGAACAATGTGTTTTTAAAAATTTATTTTATCAGAAATAATTGGCAGCTCATGATCAATTGTACTGCAGTTACGTAAATCATCTACTAGAGGTCCACGTTCGCATTTGTTAAACCAGAAATTACAATCACTCATCACAAGTATTAAAACATATCTGAATTAATGATCATGTGAATGGTTATTTGCAGCATTCAAATAATAGGTAAAAACTCTTTCATTTCAACGAATAGGAAGTGTTCAAAAAGGTAAAGTCAATGTATTCATTATCAAACAAATTGAATCAGCTCCATTGATCCAATTAGATATAATTGAAATTTATTATTATCGAAGTATAATTTAATTGAACTAAACATTTTCGCACTTCAGGAGAGCTTAACCAGCGATAATTTTCATGATAAATCGTATCATGCTGTACCTTCTTGTTTGCTAGCAAACGGGACATATTCACTTTATGCTCTCATCTCAGATTCTCTATACGTATGTATATACAGAATAAAGTTCGCAGGATGGGGGTGTGAAGCCGTCAAAGATCGATGTCGATGAGGGTGAGAGCGATGGGAAGGATTGCAGTCTGTAAGCAGAGAGGGAGAGTATACCAGCCGACGATGGGTGCGAATTGAAATGAAGGAATGACGGCGTTGAGTCTACATGTATGCGCCTGTTAAAGGGTGAGAAGCATAGGGCGTTTTCGTATGTATACGTGTATGTGCGTGTGTGAAAGAAGTAATAGAAGCGGGGAAACGTGTAGGGAAACCGGTGACACGTCCTGCTGATTGGCAAACATGCATATTTTATTCGGCTGCGTGGCAAGATAACGCGTTGTTTCTTTCAATTATTTCTCTGTGGAATCGAACATAAAACCTCTTCAAATATAAACTCACCTATATATATAATTATAACCATAGACAAAGACATACTTGTAGGAATTTTTATACACGTTGCTTAATAGTAAAAAGGGACAACGCATTAGGTTCGATGGGAACAAAACGATGAGAGAGAGATGGACGTAGAGAAAGCCCAGAGTAGTACGTGCTCGAGTCGAAAATTGGTGGGTACGAGCGTAGAGACTACTCGGTTAAAATGTAATCCGAATTAAAATGAATCAACTGATCGTTCGGATGACCGAAATGATTCTGCGTGCTCTCAGTTCCTCATTGCTGGATTTCCATATATCTTCGTTTACGCAGACAATAGAAACAACCGTTATATATATAATAGGCGCATATGTATGTATCATGTATATATATGAGGCATTTCACGCCAATTTTATATTTTGGAACTTCAATCCCTTCGTGTGATTTTTTAATTAGTTTTCTGTACAAAATATAATTAGTCCCGTATTCCGGGATTCTTCGATTTAACCGTTTTATTCAATTTTGAAGCGATTCGTACTTCCATATTTTTTTTGCTGTATTTCTCTGCATCCAAGCTGTTATAACTCGAAAATTATGAGTACTAAGATAGTATGGCAGTCTGAATCTAGAGAGGAAGAGCGAAAATTCAAAAATGAACTGGCTATTTTATTTTCTTAGAAAAAAATCTTACTTAACATAATGTAAGATGTATGTTCGGAAGTGACAAATGTCTGGATGTTATTCCAGAACCTTCTTAAAAAGAAAACAAATATTTATAGGAAAATTCCGTAAATTTAAGGAATTTCTTACATTTATTTTTTTTGTATTTTCTGGAAAATTGTGAAACCTTCCAAAGTGATTAATTCTAGGAATTTCCGCATTGCATAAAACAGTTCCGGCTTATTCGAAAACATTCCATAATTCTAAGAAATGTTTCTCCATTTTTCAAATATAAACGACTTATTCGGAATGTTAAAGAATTGTAAGTTTTTGATTATTCAAGATTGAAAAGTAGGCAAAAAGTTTAACGAAAATGACCATACTTTCGAAATGTAAAGTTGATGTGAAATGCTCCGTATATATAAGTGGGGGCGTGTGTTTGCTTACATATGAGGCGTTCCCCGCCAAATCGGCCACTTTTGAAATTCGCATTTTTTATTGTTTTGATTTTTTTTCCTCTAATAGAGCTCATTGAAAGGAACTCGTCTGATTTTATTTTTTTATTTTTATGGCAACACGTTGATCGGAAACGAATTTAAAAAAAATTTTCCGATTGTTTTCTTCTGATATTAATAACTCGCTCAAAAATGCAGTAAACCTAATGGATGAGGGGTCAAAATTTTAGTTTTAAAATGTATTTTCGTTACATATATACAGTAAACTATGAAAACATTACATGAATCAATTTTTTCAATTCTAAACATGAATTATTTTTTCCACACAGTTAGCCCCCTTCGATTTTGCTGTTAATTTTTTATAAAAAACTATTATTTTTTTGAGAAATTTTAAGCTTAGTATGATCGTGGGAAAATCGTTCGTTGTATATTTTTATAATTAAAATATAGATTTTTTTTACAATCAATTATCTATAACTCCCTGAAAAATCGAACAAAGCGAATCGTCTAGGGGGTTAAAATTTTTGTTCTCAAATGTATTTTGTTTAAAAA
Organism: Rhimphoctona megacephalus; assembly: GCA_963989365.1. Lineage (NCBI taxonomy): Eukaryota > Metazoa > Arthropoda > Insecta > Hymenoptera > Ichneumonidae > Rhimphoctona > Rhimphoctona megacephalus. The sequence goes on along the minus strand of OZ022414.1, from coordinate 12,309,937 downwards.
TATGTGAAAAATTATTCCAAGATTACATCACCTAGTTTTTCCAATTCTAAGATAAAATAACCTTTTTTCATATCGATTGTACTAATTAATTTGTTTCTTTAATGTTTGTACGGAAGCATGATTTATTTAATGAATTTTAAGCTAAGTAGGAACGTGAGAAAATAGATAGTACTATTTTTCAAATTGTCAATGTTATTAAAGATGTTTGTTGTTGATTAAACTAATATTTCCCCATAATTATACTAGTCTTAAAATGCATTAAATGAATAGTAGTTTCCTATAAAAATTTAACAGCACAATCAAAAGGGACTAACACTGCGGGAAAAAAACATTTCTTGCTTGTAATTAAAAAATTGATATATGTAATCTTTAAATAATTGTTGATATATTTTTAAAGGAAAACACCTGTTAAAACGAACAATTTGACTCCCTTATCCATTTGGTTTGTATGATTTTTCAGGGATTTGTGCATGATTAATAGTAAAAAAAATTCATAATTTAATTATAAAAAATACAACGAACGATTTTCCCGTCATCAAACTAGGCTTAAAAGCCATTAAAAAAATGATAGTTTTTGATAAAAATTCAAGAGCAAAATCGAAAGGGGCTAACACTATGAAAAATAATATTTCTCGTTTCGAATTTGAAAAATTGCTGTATTTAATATTTTGATGAATTTCTACATATTCTTATACGAAAGTACATTTTAAAACTAAAATTTTGACCCCTCATCCATTCGGTTTACTGCATTTTTGAGAGAGTTATTGATATTTGAAGAAAAAAATCGGAAAATTTCTAAAAAAATCATTTCCGATGAACGTGTTAAGATAAAAATTTCAAGAAAATCAGATGAGTTGCTTTCAATGAGTTCTGTAAGAGAAAAAAAAATCAACACAATAAAAAATGCGAATTTCAAAAGTGGCCGATTTGGCGTAGAATGCTCCATATTTGTATATGGAAATATAACTTTAGAGTTATCTGGATTGAAATGTATTCTCCCGTTGATGGTTTATGGGCTTGGAAAATATTCACATTGGAGAACTCCATATTTACCAATATATTTAGGAACTATATCAAGTCAAAACGATTGTATATGGTTACTGAATAATGAATACTCCAATTACCATTTTGTTTGTTAATCATTTGAGTTGACAGTGCTTTGCTGAATTTTAAAAATAGAACGAAATACATTGGAGGCAGTACTAAAACATCAATAAACTTGAAATTTCACTCTGCAGCTTAACGGGAGAAACCAGTTTAGGAGGCTGAAATTTTGGTGTTTTTCGTGAATTTTTTTAACAGGGAAGGAATCATCAGAATTTGTTTAAACTTGGAGGATATTTTATTTATGTTTTGAAGTATACTTTGTAATTTTTTCAAGTCATTTCCGCCGGAAATAGTGGAGCTAGAAGCTGCTGTCCATGGACGATCGCCATCCGAGTTTTTTGCTGGTGGGCATTCCTGAAGTCGTAATTTTTATCTGTAACTATTACAATTTTTTTTTTCGTTAACAACGTATTTCCTAAGAATATGAACCTAATTGTGATCAAGAAAGTTGAAAATTGCATGTTTTTGAGGTGTTTGAACACAATGTCATGTTTTTATACCATGTTTTTTCACTTTTTTGCATTAAAAAAAATATTTTCAATAATAATATCATCTCAGAGTTAGGTTCTTATAGATTGTAATTGAATAAAGAATATTCACACAAATTTTCAGAATGATTGGTAAATAACTTTTTGAGCTAGAATGCCCACCAGTTGAAAAAAAAGTCGTCCATGGACAGCAGCTTCTAACTCCACTATTTTCGGCGGAAATGACTTGAAAAAATTACAAAGTGTACTTCAGTTTTGAAGTACACTTTGACATGAATAAAAAACATGAATAAAATATCCTCCAAGTTTAAAAAAATTCTGATGATTCCTTCCCTGTTAAAAAAAATTCACGAAAAACACCAAAATTTCGGCCTCCTAAACTGGTTTCTCCCGTTAATCGATTCCTGCCCCCCTCTCAAAAATGGAATGAAAATCCGTATCTATTAAAAAGTTTAGGGCAAACTTCATAAAAAGTTATTACAGAGCCAAGAATCTAAAAGCGCATATTGTCATGTAAGCACATGAAGCTTTGCTATGTTCTACAAATCTATAACGAATGTTCGAATAAAATGAAGCACGTAAAAATGTATATATTCGTGCAAAATTTAAAACCTCCTCGTAAAATCATATAAATAAAAATCTTATACTTTCAGTCAAATACATAAAAATCTCATAACCTTTAATAAAAAAATATTCAATCAAACAATGAACATTTTCAAGCAAACAAAATGTTTTCAAGATTCAAAAAAATATGAATTTTGTGTATTAAAAGTGTGGTCAAAACACGGTTCTTGTGGTATGTATATACCCGGTGGCTGTTATGCGTTGATTTCGTTCGCAAATTTATTTGTCTTGATTTGCTGTCGTGAATCTCAATGTGAATAAATCAAGACATGCTGCAATGAGATATTAATGAAAAAAAATGTTGTGCTTGAATTTTCTGTCAACGTGGATGAAATTCCATGAGGCATAATACCATAAATGGATAAATTAAGTTTCAGGAGGGTGTAACTTTCATTTCTACTCCGCAGTTGAGAAGTGACACTCTTAATTGTATTCACTATAGAAATTAGGACGGCATCAAATGCCATCAGTTATGAGACTAAGAAGGATACGCGGAAGCGTCAGTCTTCGCACCTCGACTCTTTCCTCTCTCCCTTTGCTACCTCCTTTTCTTCCCTATTTTAAGTGCTATAATGAAGATTTCTAATGACGTTTTCTCACCCTATAAACCTTGAAGCTGTCATCGTCGTCGTATATAGTCAATTAAGAACATATACTTTGTGCTTTTCGTTACAACGAAATCAGTGCTTTCTCCAGCTCATTCTCCAACATTGTTTCCACGATAAGACATTAAATTTTCTCACCTTCTGTTCACGCTTTCTTCAGAATGTATTATATCGTTGAATTTTGAGACTGAAGTGCGCAGTGACTCGCTTGACATCTCCGTATCGAACGGAAATAGCATTCTGTAATGTACATCTTTCGATATATTTATATGTAAGTATACTTTAAGTTAATTACTCAGCACAACATAGCTAGGAGCCTGAGCGACGCTGATAAAACATTCGACAGCTTATTTCGTACCAGAAAGTAGAAAGACTCACTCTGGAAATAATGTCACCGTTCTGAAGTGAATGAATTTTCAACAAGTTTTATTACAGTATAAAATATCCATTTTTTTAACAAGGACCCTAGGTATTTTCTATTCAGTAGAATGCTTAAAATAACAAAAAAAAACAGCAAATTGGTAAAATGTACCAGCAATTGTTAATCAATAAACTGAGTTTATGTTTCGAAATATTCATTTTTTCATCTTATCTTCTCTTGTTAACCATATTTTCTTATTATTTTTGTCCCTATTGGTTACAATTTTCTAAATTTTTGAGGAGCGTTTCGAAGATGCTATAAAAAATGAAAATCTAGAAATATTTTTTTATTTTTTTATTTTTTCCCCCTGCCTATAAGGATCCTGTAAGGCTTTCGCCTATTACAGGATCGGTCCGGGTCAGTAGCCAGTCCCTCCTGGGGGTCTGGTCCGGATCAGTAACCAAGCCCCCATGCGGCCACATCCGACTTCTCCCTCTGTAGCGCATTCGCCATGGCATTCGATTCCATGGGCCCAGGGAAACTGCGGAAAACCTATGCCACTACAGCCGGTCCTGGATTCGTCTTACGGTGCCGGAGCTACGGCACGCCTTGTCACGAGAATGTAAACATGAACTACAGCTGTATACATGTGACGTATGCATGTACAGGTGTATGCCTCATATATACATCTGGAACTGGTCACGCTCATATTTGATTTTCGTGAAAACGCTACGGGACCGGGATTTGAACCGAGGACCTCTCGACACTCTAGATTAGAGGCAAGCATGCTGGCCACTACACCAGAGCGCCGGGTTTTGAAAATCTATAAATAAAATACTTCATTTTCTACAACTTATAATGTAAGTAAATCTACATGTAAATAAATCATACCACAGCTAGTCTCATTTTCTTTTTTGAAGGCTTTCTGTTGCTCTTCAAATATTTGCTATAGCATTATTAGCGGTTTGTTTCATTGGTGAACCTATATTTTTAGCATCGAAAATTTCTTTAATTCACCAACGGTCTGTCAAGATTGTCACCTTTCATAAGAGTTCGTATAAAGTTAGTAGAACTTAAAATCCTTATAACTCATTATGAGTAGCTCTTGTTAATAGATTTTTGCTGGTTGCTGAAGAATAACAGCCTTACAAAATTTATAAATCTTGTACTATTTTAAAGATAGATCTGAAACATCATTCGTACGGATTTTTGAATCATTGAGGACAATTTTTATGTTAAAGTCGCTAAGTTATCGTTTGCTGATCGCCGTTCGGCTTTATGGCGCTTGTAGTTATACGATACATGGAACATCTTCACTTAGCATGGTTGTATCCTCGTTGTCGAAACGCATGTCCCGTCCAAATATCTCGGAGCAACAGCTGGAGAATCATGGCTTTGAAATGGAGCAAGAGTATTGGTGTGGTGCCGAAGGTTCTCGTACCACGAAAACCCGAGTGTGAATTACGACATGGGCGATGATAACCGACAACGAGAGAAGAGACCATTGTCTGAAACGGCTATTATGTGGTTCACGCTTCGGAGAGACATGGAGACCGGTATGACGTAACAACCGGACGAAATCTTTGAAGTTGTGCGGTTTCCGCGTGAACCGGAAATTCACTGGCATTATATCGTTGCTGGTTTTGAGAAACTATTTTTTTGGAGGTAGATTATTGTCTTGGTCTAACTTATATTAGCTCATGTGCATCTTGTTGTTTTGTTGAATTGAAATTCTTACGGGTTTGAAATCAAGAAATATTTCAAAACATTTCATTGCAATTCAAAATTCGTTTAACAAAATCCCAAAAATCTCGTATTATTCTTTAATTTCTATATGTTTGACGATTACTTTTTACAATTTAATTTTTTTGGTGTACTCATTCAAGAAGCATATTTATCCTTGCACTTCATTACGACGAAAAGCCTCTAAGAAAAGAAAACAATTTATATGAAAGTCGCGAAAACATCTGCAAAGATTGTGCTTTTTTAGTGCATTTCCATACATCATATGTTCCGAAATAAGGAGAAAAAGTGGAACGGTACGATTGAAGAATCGTAAGAGAAATAACAAATTCTTGTTGCTGCCGCATTTTTCATGCCGTCGGAACTCCCATTATGTCCCCATAAACTAAGATGGCCCATACCACCTTAATATTTTTTTGCAAACGTAAGTAAAACGTAAGTATACGTAGTCCTACTTTTCCGCATATTTAGTAGACAAAGTTTTGCCGTGAGAACAAAACTCTGGCGAGCAAAATTCAAGGTAACTTTTCCTGTGGCATTTTTGTTGTTAAAACTCCCTCATAATACCAACTGTGTGGCACGAATATGAGACACCTCGTTTTTATGCCATCTTCCACTTGCCTGTATTCCTATATCTATATTAATATCAGTTACCTAAAAATCACCTAAAAATTGCAGCTTAACAGGATGAATGGCATTTCTTACCTTAACGAGACGAACAATGTCTTGTAGAAATCTTATCTAATTTATAAATCGGTTAATACTCAATTTTTATACTTACGGAAAAACAAGATAAATTTTAAAAAATTTACATACTTTTTCTGTCATTAATAGATCAAAAGCAGAATTCTTGTATACATTCAATGTCATTATATTGTTCAAAGTTCAAGCTAATAAGTTCAGGTCTTTATATTTTATTATCAATAAAATTAGCCGAGCATATCAGCAGCCGTTCGTTTCTACAGATCTCGACTGTGCACATCACCAACTCACATGATCAACTGAACACACCATCGACTCGATACATCACCAACCCTACAGGTCACAAGCCCTCTAATTCACCGACTGTACACGGCAAAACTACCCATTTCTCTGAGTGTACACGTCAAAATTAACAATTTCACCGACTCAACACGGGCGAACTTTCCATTTAACCAAACCTACACGGGAAAATACTCCATTTCACCGACTCTATATGGGAGAACTCTCCTTTTTATCTACTCTACCACAGCAGAACTCACTATGTCACTGATTGTACACGGCAAGACTCACTATTTCACCAATTGTACACGGCAATACCGTGCACAGACTCAACCCACCAAAACACCGATTCACCATTTCACCAATTGTGCACATCGCTAACTTAACACAAGCAAATTAACTTTCGTCGATAAGCAAGAATGCAGACAAGTGATCGATCGAAACAATCGAATATGTATATCGTTGTAAATGCCGAAACTGTTCATAGAGGTAAGTACCGTCGATTTATTACGCCATCACAGTGTCGCTAAACTTATTATTTTATAAATAGACTTTAATTATCGAGCTGTTGCCGATAATCAATATTGAATTATTATTTGTTTAAATATGACACTTGTCAAACGTCGTAAACTTATGTATCAAATAGCAAAATCCCCTCCCGGGGGAAAAAAACCCGGACAAGTACATTGGTGGTCCCTCGTTTTCCTATGACATCACGAAAAACCGTACAAAAGATTCAAAACTCCACTGTAAACAATTTTAAAAAGTGTTTACCTATCTTTTCATTCCGAAATCACAACAAATTGTACCTTAAATTTGTTTCCACAGAAAAAAACAGTAGTTGAATCATTAAAAAATTTGCGTAATGAAGATGAGAAAAATACTACTTATAATTGGTATGTAAGAAGTATTAATAGTCTAGAAAAAAAAGGTTACTGTCTAAGTTACGTGTAGCAGTAAAATTTATGATATAAATACTCAGACAAGTATTCCTTTGGTGATACAGAAGATATCAACATCGACGTACTAAGAATACTTAACAAAATTGTTAAATTATAAATATTATAAATTGTAAATGTTTTAAAATTATGTTTAAATACATGTTAAGAGTACTTGTCCAGCCAATAATTTTTTATTAAAATTGCTAATTCAAGTAAAAATCAGGGGTCACTCTGAAAATTGAAGGGTCATAATTACGCACTTTTTCATTGTCGGTTTCCTCTTGTTCAATTTTAATTTTCTCATGATTAATTCCCGCATAACGTTTTTAATTCTCCATTTCAAAACACAAAGAGCTATCTTGATGGTTAGAGGCCAAGAACGTTAAAATGAAACGAACGAATCTAGATTATTTTGTATGGAATTTGCGTGATGTTAAAATCTTGGATTCAAATATGACGATGCATTCATAGCCTGTATTGATCGTTTGACCATTTACCAGTGGTTACTTAAATCTTCTATCAATAAATAGTAGATTTTCGAAGTATGATCACTTTCATTGCTGGGAATATAAGTTTTCAATAATATGGCACACTTCATTGCTGGCAATATTACACTGTATCGCATCTTGAGAAATTTCATAACTGCCTGAGTCTTATGTTAGTGTAATTTTATGACGACTACGAACAGGATTTCATTCTGAATGAATCGACGTCAAATGTTGTGCATGATACAAGGGTATCCTGAAATTTGGAGAAGAATTGATTTTCTTGTAAGTTGCTGCCGCTGAAATACAACACATGACTCCACCTCTAATTTGATTTTTACTTAAATTAGCAATTTTAATAAAAAGTTATGGGCCGGATAAGTACTCTTAACATGTATATAAACATAATTTTAAAACATTTACAATTTATAATATTTATAATTTAACAATTTTGTGAAGTATTCTTAGTACGTCGATGTTTATATCTTCTGTATCACCAAAGGAATACTTGTCTGAGTATTTATATCATAAATTTTACTGCTGCACGTAATTTAGACAGTAACCTTTTTTTTCTAGACTATTAATACTTCTTACATACCAATTATAAGTAGTATTTTTCTCATCTTCATTACGCAAATTTTTTAATGATTCAACTACTGTTTTTTTTCTGTGGAAACAAATTTAAGGTACAATTTGTTGTGATTTCGGAATGAAAAGATAGGTAAACACTTTTTAAAATTGTTTTCAGTGGAGTTTTGAATCTTTTGTACGATTTTTCGTGATGCCATAGGAAAACGAGGGACCACCAATGTACTTGTCCGGGTTTTTTTCCCCCGGGAGAGGATTTTTGCTATTTGATATAGGGGAGGGCCGGGCAAAGTGGAACACCCGGGCAAAGCGGAACACCCCCCCGAAAAAAGTGAAATTTCTTTTTTCAGTGGAAAACTGAAGAATTCGATCATTTGACTCGGGACATGCGTTGAAAAAGTAACATTCACTGAAACGACTGATATTTCTAACATAAAAATGAAAATATATTTATTAATAAAAAAATAAATATTCAACGAAAATTTGTTTGAACAAACATTTCTTTTGCTGCAAAATGGAGATGTGAATGTCTGACGAGCATAAGAAAACTACTAACAATGCTGTAAACATGTTTGAATATTATTAATTGTTCATTAGACTAATGCAAAATGTTTTTTTTTATCTTCTTGCTCCTACTCGTGTCTTCTTTGGATATTGATGAAAAAAATCTCTGATAAAAAATGAGCTCAATTGCTCAATATTTAGAGACGACTCTTTCGACTTTTATTGATGTTTTAATTGTTTAGAAATATTTTTTATTTAAAAACACCATTTTTTTAACTTCTTTGCTTCCTCTCATGTTTTCTTTCGATATCGATGAAAGAAAAATTCTGTTGAAAAATAATTATAAATAATTTTCGTGCGACCTAACCTGTTTTCTACCAGTATTGCTGAAATAACAGTCCCGTTAACAAATGAGCTTAATTCTTAAGATTTTGGAGATGCCCATTATGACTTTTATTTATTTATTTATTTACTCATAATAATTTCATTTGAGGGTACCCTCCCATCAAATTTTTTGAAGTAATCGATTTTTTTCTTCGATATTCTCCCTGTCATTAGTCTCGCTATAGCTCTGTCCCAAATAATTAATTTTTGTTCATCAATTTTTTTTATAAACAAACGAACGTAAAAAGTCCGGGATTTTCGCAACTCTATTTTTAAACCATTGTTAAAAATTGTGGAAATTTTTTTTCGTTTATGCTTCTTTTTGCGATAACCATCCTCAAATGGTTCAACTTTTTTCTTGGTACTTTTACGTCAGATTTGTCGAGTCGTCGTCTCTCGAGTTACGTATTTTTTTTTTTTTGGCGTTGTAAAGATGATGACGGAATATGTCGTGTATTTTTTTTATGACAAAAATTCAAAAAAATGTTGTGTTTTTCAATAGATTTTGTGGGAGGATGCCCATAAAATAGTTTCAAAAATGGCATCAAATAATCATATTACAGTCGATACAGACACCTGTGAAAATTGACGAATTAAGATAATTTTTTTCGCCAGAATTTTTATACGATCAATCTCTAAAGGAAAACCTTTTTGCCCGAAAATAAAAAATCTAAAAATCGTGCGATTGAAAAAATAAAAATAAAAGTTGGGTGAGACACCTCTGAAAATAGAGCAATTGAGCTTATTTCTTAACAGAACTTGTTTTTCATCAATATCTAAAAAAAACATGTACGAAAGGGAGCAAGAAAGTTAAAATAAAACATAAAAAAAATTAAAACATCAATAAAAGTCAAGAGAGTCACCTCTAAATATTGAGCCGTATTGAGCTCATTTTTAAACAGATTTTTTTTCCTTTCATATCCAAAGAAAACACGAGCACGAGCAAGAAAATAAAAAAAATAAAACATTTTGCATCAGTCTAATGAACAATTAATAATTTTCAAACATGTTTACAGCACCGTTAGTAATGTTCTTATACTAGTGAAATATTCACATCTCCGTTTTGCAGCAAAATAAATTTTTGATCATACAAATATTCGTTGAATATTCATTTTTTTATTAATAAATATATTTTAATTTTTATGTTAGAAATATCAGTCGTTTCAGTGAATACTACTTTTTATTATCGAATGATCGAATTTTTCAGTTTTCCACTGAAAATAGAAATTTCACTTTTTTCGGGGGGGTGTTCCGCTTTGCCCGGGTGTTCCTCTTTGCCCGGCCTTCCCCTATAAGTTTACGACGTTTGACAAGTGTCATATTTAAACAAATAATAATTCAATATTGATTATCGGCAACAGCTCGATAATTAAAGTCTATGTATAAAATAATAAGTTTAGCGACACTGTGATGGCGTAATAAATCGACGATACTTACCTCTATGAACAGTTTCGGCATTTACAACGATATACATATTTGATTGTTTCGATCGATCACTTGTCTGCATTCTTGCTTATCGACGAAAGTTAATTTGCTTGTGTTAAGTTAGCGATGTGCACAATTGGTGAAATGGTGAATCGGTGTTTTGGTGGGTTGAGTCTGTGCACGGTATTGCCGTGTACAATTGGTGAAATGGTGAGTCTTGCCGTGTACAATCAGTGACATAGTGAGTTCTGGCTGTATAGAGTAGATAAAAAGGAGAGTTCTCCCGTATAGAGTCGGTGAAATGGAGTATTTTCCCGTGTAGGATTGGCTAAATGGAGAGTTCGCCCGTGTTGAGTCGGTGAAATTGTCAATTTTAACGTGTACACTCAGAGAAATGGGTAGTTTTGCCGTGTACAGTCGGTGAATTGGAGGGTTTGTGACCTGTAGGGTTGGTGATGTGTCGAGTCGATGGTGTGTTCAGTTGGTCATGTGAGTTGGTGATGTGCACAGTCGGGATCGGTAGAAACGAACGGCTGCCGAGCATATCGATTCTCAACTATGAAAATATCAAATGTACGTGCGCAACAGTGAGAATGGGTACATCAATTATATTTTTCTTCGATTGGAAGAAATAATACATATAGACATTCTGTATGCAGATATTTTTTTCCATTGCCGTTGTAACGTTGTAGACGGTTGATACTTACCTCTGTTTTTTGTGGCGGAAATCACCACAGCACTCGTCCATACTAAAGTTATCCTGCGTATTTTTAATGATTTTTCCTTCGACTTATCGTCTATTGATCCTCCGGGATTGTAATAATTCAGCCTTCAAAATTTGTTTTAGTCCGTAAGTTAATTTTAAGAATTATTGTCATCCGTACTCTCCGAATACATCAAGAACGAAGAACTCTCATGATACAACGCCATATCACCTGGATTATATCAAAAGAGAATGAGAAGAAGAATAGGGCAAGTAGGTCGCAATCCTCGATCTAATCGCATTTTCGATAAAAATTCCAATTTAAATCCTATCCTGAAGAATTATTTTTCTCTCACAAGAAAATTAATCCCAACTCTGAACATTTTCCCTACGCAAATCCTTTCAAGAAATTTATCTTATTTTTGCTCCCCATCCTCTGTGACCTGAGCTAAATTTAACAAGAAATGGAACAACTCACCGGTGGTAAGGGAAATTTTCCCATACCATTGAAGAAGTCAACAAAATTCGAGAGAAGTGGACGCCGAGTCGAGAGGATATAACTTCGAAAAGTCCTTCCTTCCACATTGGATCAAATATCGAGAATTATTTCTTTGGAGAAGCGGTGAAAGTCCCACAGTGTCGAGGCACACCATTATCCCCATCTCCACTATCTCGAAATTTCCAAACGCATGAACGTTTCCTGAGCCCCACATCACGATCACAACAAGTGAACACGCGAGCACGAACAACAACAAGCGAACTTCGTCAACTTTCAAAGCTCGCGCGCGAGACTAATGACGCAAGTCGCAGTGCCCTCATCGTTCGAAACGTGCTTAAAGTGAAGCTCGACACCACCTCGACACACTAGCCCTCTTTTCCTCTCGACCACCAAAAATAAGAGAATGCGATTGGACGACGGGATCGTAGATTCGAGAAGAAGGCTTCGTTCTCCTTACTTCCATCATGACAACGGCATGCCTACCTTGTACCTCTGCGATAAATTTTTATTTTTATAATTTTTTTGCGAAAAACGATTCTAAAAATAAAGAACATCGATCCCGATTCAGCGAGGGTACCCTTTTTGAGACTTCGTGAGATAGTTAGAGGGCGACAAAATAAAAAGTAAGTCATTTTTATTACGCTTTGTATTGGCGACTTCGAAAATTTTCGTTAGTCACGTAGGCCACGGTTTTATTCGATATTGTTTATGAGAAAGATCCATGCTTAAAGATCACACTCCCTCCTGTTTGAAAAATATCCCCTTCAAGTCATCATTTCACTGTCATCTCCAATGTTTTACTCGATAAAAATTCTCAAATATTCACAAAGTTATATTCTCAATGTAGTGTATATTTTTTTGTTATGACTTTTTTATCTCTATATCCTTTATGAAACATTTTGAAATATGGGAAGAATAGCACTTGCGTGTGCGATCGCCTCGAGTACGTATATATGTGAAAACGAGAGATCGAGAATTTTGACGAACGAGGTGGATAAAAATTTAACCTGTCGACTGGCTTCTCGGAAGTGCACGAAATTTTTAAATATGCCCCTATGGCTTGCGTTGGAGTACGCTTAATTGAATCCGACACTGGGGTATATTCGCGAAAGCCCGCGGCTTTATTCGCTCACATACATAGACCCACGTATATATGACATCAAGAGATCACCAAGGGTTGCATTTGTTTTAGATGGAAGCATCGACATGCGTATATGTGTGTGAATTCATCGAGATTCTCGTATGTGGAGCAGGGATAAAATAAAATTGCATGTTTCTCTCTCTTTTTTCTCTCTTCCTCTGCCTTTCCCTCTTAATATAGACATCACAGCGTGCTGTGATGAATAGCGCACGTTCAGGTATGATACTCTAGGTCAGAGGCCATGTACAGCCTTGGTCAAAAGTATTGGGCACCCTGTAATTTTTCTGTCCAGATAAAAAGTTGGATATTTCGGTAAAAAAAAAGATAAACTGATTTAGCGAGCAAGGTTTTGAAGCGGTCACACCCAGTTTTATTTTGCTTTTTCATTTACTTTATGCCATTTCTTTGCGCCCGGTATATAATTTTGAAAATGGCTTCTTTTTTCAATTTTTTCATTTCGTGCAATCGGGTGCTGAGCTTTTAAAAATCAGTAGTCTGACTTTTTGGTCAGAAAACTTTAAAAGGAGATGGTCAGCTCCAATTTGGTTAACGGAGAAAAAATGACTGAAGTACATCTCAAATTTTTTTTTTGAAATACTATTTCTCGTTCTCTTTTTTAAGGTTTTCTGACCAAAAAGACAGTTTTCCATTTTTCAAAAGTCCACACGGTAAAAAAAATGTTCTTTATATAAGTAAATTGATTATTTGTATATTATCCAGTAATACGGTATTTGGATGAAATGAATACATCTTTGATTGGAATAAATTTATTCGGCTCGAAATTGATTTATTTGGCACTATGTTTATATTTATTCATTGCGAGGAAAAATTCATTTGCCTTTAGTAAATATAACTTACTTGTATTTAATAAATTTTTTTACAGTACAGCATCCGATTGTATGGATTGAGAAAATCGAAAAGAACAGCAATTTTCAAAACTACGTATGGGGTGCAAAAAAAGTAAAACTTAAATAAAAGAAGCAAAATAAAGCTGGATTATACAGTTTCAAAACCTTTGTTTTGAAGCTAAATTTGTTTTGAAGTTAAATTGATTTATGATTTTTGTTGACCGCGATATCCAGCTTTTTGCCCGGATAGAAAAATTAGAGAGTGTCCAATACTTTTGGCCAAGGCTGTATATAGCACGGATTACTTCATACATGCAAATTCATTGTATCCATCCTCTGTGCATTTATAGTACACATAAGCTATTTTGTTTTCTACTTTTTTGCCTTGCGCCCGCCCTCTTTTTTCTTATTCTCTATTTCCCTTTTTGTCTTTCGTTTTCTTCCTTTTTCATTTATATATTTCTCCGCGATCCTCGCTCTCTGCATCTTTTTTTTCCACTTGTTTTATATGCATATTTACAAGTGCTATCCGTGCTTCTCCTTCGGTCGCATTAATGTTACAAAACCTGAACTTTACAACAATGAAGTGAAATTCGTTCAAATCAATTAAATAGTTTCTAAGTCATAAGAAGTCAAACTTATGTAATAAAATGTACATGAAACATGCAGCCAGATGCCAATTTATAGTCGAGCTATTGAGCTAGTGAATTTTCTCATTTGATTTACATGGAGTTTTTAGTATATTACGGTTGTTTTTTGGCCACCTCAATATTACTCCGAAAAATCTTATACTTGTCAACTGTCTTCCCTAGAGTAATAAGTATTTTAAAAAAATCGCAGATTTTTAGCGACATTAGTTTCGTATCCATAGCATATCAAATCTATGTTTTCTAAGTCGAAAATTAGAATGAAGAGATATTAACGGATTCGTATCTGAGTTCCCGCGTATAAAAAATTAGTTTCGGTAGGACGCCCGGCGAGAATCCTAGCAAGCTATCCCAACAAGAGTCCCGAAAGAATCCCGCATAGGCACGTTTCTGGGACGTTTAGGTCAGCGTTCTAAAGTCTTGCCCGAGACTCTTTCCGATACTATTTCAAATTCTTTTTCAACAGTCTCGCTGGGACTCTTTCTGAGGCTCTCCTAAATTCTTTTTGAGAGTCTCGCCGAAACCCTTTCTGATACTTTCTATCTAGCCATGAATCGCGGATAGAAAAATCTATCATGGCGCGATTTTTTGGGAATCGCTGCGATATTTTGCATTGTCGATACACAATTTTAAAATTAAGAGACAGAAAAAATATCGGATGCTTTGAAACCAGACAAAATGTTGGTATTTATCGGAATAAGACCAACGCGATCAGTGACGCGATTTTTTATATCGAGTTAAAATTCTTACCGAACTATATAAGAATCAGGCAGGCTATATGAGGACGCGAATGATAAAGGCTCGATGCAGCCTACCGGCCGGAAAAGCGAAATTTTGCAGAGCTTCCAATTTTACTCTACCGGTGGCCTTCTTTCGAGTCCACGGATAGTCCGCCCGTTTTCTATATCCGGATGGAAAATCGTGCAGTCGGCATTAAGAGTACCGTGGTATGCAGTCACCGTGTCATCACCGCGAGTCGCGAACTGTGTATCAGAGTATAGTCTCGTTGGGGTTTCGACTCAATATTATCAAATCGCAGGCTATGGTCTGCTCTCAAAGACCCAAAGACGTTGCTACCAATGTACTTTATCTTGCCTAAGGCCTTGAAATAGTATAAACAAGTTTTATCTCATCCAATGTTATTCATTATTCTCTCTCTCTCTCTCTCTCTCTCTCTCTCTCTCTCTCTTTCTCTCGATGAGTATTAACAGTCGCACTTCTTATCTCACTGTCGCTTTTTAGGAATTTTACCGCAGGAAACCTGCCTACGGGCATCTTGTTTCAGATACAGAGTACGCAAAAAATTGCTTTGGACCAAATTCTGCATTTTTCATCCTGGGTTTCGTGTAAATGCAATATTTAGTGGGATTTTCATCGCACATTTTCTGAGTGATTCTTTTCAGCACAATCTGACAGGCCGGCTTTTCTACATTGCCATTGCGCAGCTCGCTCTCACCTACGTGTACTCACACACTACGCCTTACAACCTAGCGACCGCTGTATCACCGTCTACTTCGACTACGCTCCATCTTTTTATCTCATGACAACACTTGATTTCGTTACATTCTTTGCCGCAAACAACTATTTCGTCTTTGGACCACTTTTCACCACCGCTGGTTAACTGCGAACATCCTAATTTCACGAAGTCCTGTTCCAATAGTAGCTTCACTAACACACGTGTCGACCGCCGCTCACTGACGTCATCCTGAGCTTCATCCATCGGGCTATTAGTATCATCGCATTGCTTGTTTCCTCTCAAGGTATCGATTAACTGTTCTTTCGATCGTCATCGATTACGTTGAAATACTAGTTGTCTTCACCACAGCACGATACCACCCAGCGCTTCGTTAACTTCTATACTACGGTAATCTCAGGTATTATTCTCAGTACCTTAATTTATCAATTACTTACAGTCGCTATATGTCGTGCGTCTCTCCGGCTGTTAGTATAGATTGCGTTACTTTGCTATAGTATTGGGGTTTGCGGAGATCATTTTCACGTAAATTGCGCTGTATCGAAATTTGGCCTTGAGCTTAACAACTTGCAAGAAGATTCATATTTTCTTTGTGATATATGTTTGGCAATTAGTTATGGGATTTGCAAGCGGGCTAATAATAGTGAAGATAGACTCTTGAGCTGTACTAATGACTGTGGCGATCGTTTTCACTCGGTCTGCGCGGTGCAGAAATTTAATTTAAACCTCGACGATTCAAATTTGAATTCCAATTTTCGTTGCGATTCTTGCGTTATGCAAAGATCTTCAGTTACGCCCCGTACTCCACTTACTTCCTTCACACGTTGTTTCGGGACTAAAAATTTGACAAGTAGCAGCAATACTAACTATAGCAATGCTAAATTTGATGAGGTCATGAAGCAAATTAGTAGTTTAAGCTCAGCTATGAATAGTCAATTAATCGCACTCAATAATACTCTCGACAGCGTGGTAAAAAACATTGACGAAATGCCTTCTGACATTTTTGTTCTTTCGGCGTCTCATATCGAGCTTGGTCGGCGTCTAGATAATCGTGATTGCAACATTAAGCATGAGAATTCAGCACTGTCTGCTAAAATTGAGGATGTTGTCGCTCGCATTACACATTTTGAATTTAATACTAACAGCGCGGAGCTCTCTTTATCAGGATTGCCTCAAGATATTGTAGACAGTCCTAAAATCATTGTTGAAAAAGTTCTAACTGCACTAAGTTTATCAGAATTTCTGAACGACGTTTTAGACATACGTTGTATATCACGTAAGGGCAAAAAATCCAAGGTAATCAGTAACTCCAGCGTCGACCATACGAACCCCAGCAAAAGTTCAGGAACTATCATAGTGCGCTTGAAGTCTTCGACGATACGCGATCACATAATAACAAAAAGCGTGAAAATAAACAATTATTTGCTAAAGACATTTTTTCTCCTGGCTGCTTTGGTCAAATCTGTGTCAACGAAGTGCTTTCTTAAAATACGTACAATCTTTATTGTCGCACGAAAGCCAAAGTTACTGGGAGCAAAGGCAAAGCTTGGACCACGGCAGGGCGCATTTATGCACGAAAAATGCATGGTTCCACTATTGTCATGATAAATTCAGACGCTGATCTAGAGAAACTCGACTGACTGGTTTCAGAGTCCTGAAAAGGCTGCACAAATCCACCGTAATGCTAATTTTCAAATCGCCTTTGGCACCGCTTCGCTTATACTCGTGCGAACTTTGCGATGCTGTCCGGCACATTATTTTGCCGCAGGTTATTATTCCTAATTTTTATTTCTATTTTTATTTACATTATCTGTCCCTGTGAGTATTCTACCAGCGCTATTTGCCTCTTCATGGCGTATGTTATTATTTTTATGTATTTATGAGTTTTTTATCCCACTCGCGTATATTATACTCATATCCATTACATGTTAACTTTTTTTATGTTCATTATTATTATTATTTTTATCATTATTGTAAACATTTTTGGAGGTTTCACCTCAATAAATAAATTGTATTCTTTCGTGTAAATTTTCCTGAAGATAAGAACTACCAAGGCTTAAAATAAACTATCAATCAATCAATCATTATCACCATCAATGTAACTATCAATGTAAAGAGAACAAAAAATATCTTGAACACTCTCGGACGGATTTTAGGCGACCCTCGAAAAAATTTCGAAAAATTTCTAGAAGAGTCTCGGTGAGACTCTTGAAAAGAATTTCGGAAAATATCGGAAAGAATTTCGGCGAAACTCTCAGAAAGAGTTTTGAACAGTATCGGAAAGAGTCTCGGCGGGACTCGGGAAAAGTTTCGCAAATAGTCTCGGCAAGATTCTCTAAAAAAGTGTTGCAAAGTATCGGAGAGAGTCTCGGCGAGACTTTGGAACGCTGACCTAAGAGTCCCGGACACGTGCCTATGCTGGATTCTTCCAGAACTCTTGACGGGATAGCTCACCAGGATTCTCGCTGGGCATCCTGCAGAGACTAATTTTTTCTGCGCGGGTTTGTTCAAATCGCATACTCTTTACTGTCATAAAGGAATTCAATATTTTACCTATATAAAAAATACCGTTAATTACGTTTTATTCAACTGAAAGTTAAAATACTGTTCATTATAATTCTATTATTGATTGTGTATAAGATTTACGCAATGATGGTCAATTTTATTCCAAATCATGCCTTATTGCAATAGATTTATACTGACATTATAAATTAAAGATTAAATTTCAATATAAATTAGGCAAATCTATACACTCGCTCAATAGTTTGGATACACCTGTTGAGATTTCTATCCGCCCTAAAAGCTATATAGCTCATTCAAAAAAAATAAGATAATAAAATTTAACGAACGGCGTTTTGAAGAGGACAAATTTAGCTTCGATTTGCCTTTTTGAAATATTTTTTATGATTTTTTTGGACCCGGTATGTACTTTTGTATATGACCTTTTTTCGGTTATTTTTTGACCGTCGAGAACTGGGCACATAGTTTGTGAAAAATTGTTTCGTCATTTTTGTCTGTGATAAACTGAAATGGAATAGCAAAAACTTCATTCAAAATGTGGCGTAACTCAAGTACTATAGGGTTTCAGAGAAAATGTTAAGAATATAAAAAGTTGCATAGATCTATACTGGATTGGTTAAAAAAAATTCAGAATTTTTCTTTGATATTTTTTTTTGACCATTTTTGGTCGGAACTCTGATGAGTATGGTAGAGTGGCTTAAGTCGAGAAGTATGGCGTTTAGGCTAAAATATCACAATAAGAAACTTTTTTTACTTTTTGATTTTGAATTCGCTACAATCTTTTCAGAATTTTTTTTGAAATTTTTTTTCAACTTTTTTTATCGGAACTTGAAAAATCGTTAAATTCGATCAACTTTTTTTTATGGTGCTATCTAACTTTTAGTGCGGTCAGAAATCTCGACAGGTATATCCAAATTTTGAGCGGGAGTGTGCGTTTGGCTATTTCGCGCTATATCTTGGTCTAACGTCGGTAATTCCCAAAATAACCTAGAAAAATAACAATGCGACACATACAATTGATACTTTAAAAAACGAGTAAATATTCCAGAGTTTATATGTTTAAACATACATAAAAAATTTCACGTGAAGGGCGAAAACTGCAGAAGACAAGATTTTTCTTCAGCGAGTATACTTAATAATGATAGGAAAAATAATGTATAAGGCTGAGAGTAGTTGGGGTTGAACGTTTTACGACAATATCTATATTTATGTAAATAAATCAGGGTTGCAAAATTTGTAATCAAAAAGTAATGCATTACTCATTACTTTTTGAATTTGTAATGAAAAAAAAATCCATGACTCATTACATTGAATTTTGTAATGTAACAAAATGCCATCACTCATTACATTGAATTTTGTAATGTAAATAATTCCATCACTCATTACATTGAATTTTGTAATGTAAAAAAAATCCATCACTCATTACAACTTGATGGGGATTCTTCGGTTCCCAGTTGGGGTAACAGTTTTTGCCCTGGGTCAAACTGATCCCATGGTAGTGGCCATGCGTTACTTGGTCATCAGTGGCAGTAGCGGTTTAAGCTCTGGTCAAAATAACCCAATGGTAGTAGCCACGTGTTACTCGGCTACCAGTAGAGATAGCGGTGTTTGCCCTGGGTCAAACTGACCCAATGATAGTAACCACGCATTACTTGATCACCTGTGGCAGTAGCGGTTTCGGCTCGGGTCAAAATGACCCAATAATAATAACCAAGTGTTATTCGGCTAACAGTAGGAGTAGCGGTGTTTGCCCTGGGTCAAAGTGACCTAATGGTAGTAACCACGCATTATTTGGTCACCAGCGGCAGTAACGGTTTCAGCTCGGGTCAAAATGACCCGATGGTAGTAACGACGTGTTACTCGGTTATCATTACTGGTAGCATTGTTTGCCCTAGGTTATACTGACCCAACGGTAGTAACCACGCGTTACTTGGTCACCAGCGGCAATAGCGCTTCAGCTCGGGTTAAAATGACCCAATGGTAGTAACGTCATGTTACTCGGCTACCAGTAGCGGCAGCGATACTTGCCCTGGGTCAAACGGACCTAATAGTGTTAACCACGCATTACTTGATCATCGGTGGTAGTAGCGGTTTCGGCTCGGGTCAAAATGACCTAATAATAGTAACCAAGTGTTATTCGATTACTAGTTGGGGTAGCGGTGTTTGCTCTAGGTCAAACAGACCCAACGGTAGTAACCACGCGTTACTTGGTCGCCAGCGGCAGTAGCGCTTCAGCTCGGGTGAAAATGACCCAATGGTAGTAATGCCGTGTTACTCGGCTACCAGTAGTGATTGCGATACTTGCCCTGGGTCAAACTGACCCAATAGTAGTAACCACGCATTACTTGATCACCTGTGGTAGTAGCGGTTTTGGCTCAGGTCAAAATGACCCAATGATAGTAACCAAGTGTTATTCGGCTACCAGTAGGGGTAGCGGTGTTTGCCCTGGGTCAAACTGACCCAATGGTAGTAACCACGCGTTACTTGGTCATCAGCCACAGTAGCGGGTACAGCTCGGGGCAAAATGACCCAATGAAAGTAACAGAGCATTACTTGGCTACCAGAAGGGGTGGCGGTGTTTGTATTGGGTCATAATGACCCAATGGTAGTTACCACGCATTATATGGTCACCGGTCACCGCCACTGCCATTGGTGACCAAGTAACGCGTGGTTAATACAATGGTTAAACATCGCTATCCTTTCTGGTAGCCGAGTAACATTTGGTTACTACCATTGGGTCATTTTGATCCGGGCCAAAATTGCTACTGCCTCTGATGATTAAATAACGTGTGGTTACTACCATTGGGTCAATTTGACCCAGGCCGAACACCACTACCTCTACTGGTAATCGAGTAATACTTAGTTACTACTATTGGGTCATTTTGACCCGAGCAAAAACCGCTACTGCCTCTGGTGACCAAATAACGCGTGGTTATTACCATTGGGTCATTTTGACCCGAGCTGAAACCGCTACTGCCACTGGTGGCCAAGTAATGCGTGATTACTACCATTGAATCAGTTTGACCCAGGGCAAACACCACTACCCTTACTGGTAGCCGAGTACCGCGTGGTTACTACCATTGGGTCATTTTGATCCCAGCCATAGCCGCTACTGCCGCTGGTGACCAAGTAACGTGTCGTTACTACCATTGGGTCAGTTTGACCCAGGGCAAACCACGCTACCCGTACTGGTAGCCGAGTAATACGTTATTATTACCATTTTGACCTGATTTTTTTTGGTCATTTTTTGGGTCATTTTGACCTGAGCTGCAACCACTACTGCCGCTGGTGACTAAGTAACGCGTGGGTACTACCATTGGGTCAGTTTGACCTAGGGCAAACACCGCTACCCCTACTGGTAGCCGAATAACACTTGGTTACTATCATTGGGTCATTTTGACCTGAGCCAAAACCGCTACTACCACAGGTGATCAAGTAATGCGTGGTTCCTACTATTGGGTCAATTTGACCCAGGGCAAGTATCGCTTCCACTACTGGTAGTCGGCTATCCCTACTGGTAGCCGAGTACCATGTGGCCACTACCATTGGATCATTTTGACCCGAGCCATAACTCCTACTGTCGCTGGTGACCAAGTAACGTGTCGTTACTACCATTGGGTCAGTTTGACCCAGGGCAAATACCACTACCCCTACTGGTAGCCGAGTACCACGTGGTTACTACCATTGGGCCATTTTGACCCGAGCCATAACCGCTATTGCCGCTGCTGACCAAGTAACGTGTCTTTACTACCATTGGGTCAGTTTGACCCAGGGCAAACCACGCTACCCTTACTGGTAGCGGAGTACCACGTGGTTACTACCATTGGGTCATTTTGACCCGAGCCATAACCCCTACTGCCGCTAAGTAACGTGTCGTTACTACCATTGGGTCAGTTTGACCCAGGGCAAACCACGCTACCCGTACTGGTAGCCGAGTCATTTTGACTTGGCTACCAGTACAGGTTTCAGCTTGGGTCATTTTGACCCGAGCTGAAACCGCCACTACTTCTGGTGATCAAATAATGCGTGGTTACTACTATTGGGTCAGTTTGACCCAGGGCAAGTATCGCTACCATTACTGGTAGCTGAGGAATACGTCGTTACTACCATGGCATCATTTTGACCAGAGCTGAAACCGCTACTGCCGCTGGTGACCAAGTAACGCGTGGTTACTACCATTGGGTCGGTTTGACCCAGGCAAGTATCGCTACCCCTACTGATAGCCGAGTAACACGTCCTTACTACCATTGGGTCATTTGGACCCGAGCAAAAACTGCTACCGCTTCTGGTGACCAAATAACGCGAGGATACTATCATTGGGTCAGTTTGACCCAGGGCAAACACTGCTACCGCTACTAGTAGTCGAGTAACACGTGGTTACTATCATTGGGTCATTTTGACCCGAGCTTAAACCGCTACTGCCACTGGTGACCAAGTAACGCGTGGCTACTACCATGGGGTCAGTTTGACCCAGAGCAAAAACTGTTACCCCTACTGGGCACCGAAGAATCCTCATCAAGTTGTAATGAGTAATGGAGATGTTTTACATTACAAAATGTAATGTAATAAGTGATGGAAATTTATTACATTACAAAATTCATTGTAATGAGTGATGGAAATTTTTTACATTACAAAATTCAATGTAATAAGTGATGGAATTTTTTTACATTACAAAATTCGATGTAATGAGTGATGAATTTTTTTTTTCATTACAAGATTCAATGTAATGAGTGATGGATTTTTTCTACATTACAAAATTCAATGTAATGAGTGATGGAATTTTTTTACATTACAAAATTGGACATAATAAGTGATGGATTTTTTTTACATTACAAAATTCAATGTAATGAGTGATGAATTTTTTTTACATTACAAAATTCAATATAATGAGTGATGGAATTCTTTTACATCACAAAATTCAATGTAACGAGTGATGGAATTTTTTTACATTACAAAATTCAATGTAATGAGTGATGGAATTTTTTTACATTACAAAATTCAATGTAATGAGTAATGAAAATGGTAATGCATTACAAAAAGTAATGCATTACTTGCAACCCTGGAATAAATATATGTGATTATGCATGTACATATGAGTTCGTAGGCCATAATACCGCGGGGCTATATCTCGTTAGTGAGGACACGAATATACGCGTATCCTCGTAATTTACCTCAGTCATGGTACGAGGATGAGTGTCTCTCTTTACAGCATACAAAATGTGAATGGCGAATCTCGCTCGTATTAAGAGACACGTTGGTATATATACAAGGTATATTAGTAACATTTTCCTCTGCTATACTTCCCAACTTATGTGCGTACGTGAGTTTAACCAAGTTTGAGCTTTATTTCTATGCAAGCATGATCCAAATCCTTCATTGTATATACGTATATTAGCACGCATACATCTTGCTGATTTTCTTTCCCATTTGTCTCAGCTTCACTCACGCGTACGCATAACTTTAGTCCCAGCATATACGCCCCATGAAGCTCAGGGGTTACTTTATATTTTCGTAAGAAGAGTCAAACGGATCGTCACACAATTATATCTTGAACTATTCTTCTTTCCCATTGTATATATTGAGAAACGTTTAGCAAGAATCGCAATTATCGAAAAACGATTATCCGATGCGAACACAGCATATTTTGCACGTTTTTTTTAGGCGGACGTCGTAATTGATGTATTTTTCGCTTGAGAGCTTTCTTCAGGAACCTTTTACGACTTTGAGGGAAGCTTTTCTTACTGCGTTTTTATTCTTTTAAGATACTGCGGAAAAACGGTTCACAAAGTTCATTTTGAGAAAATTCTTTTGTATTATATTTCTAATCGGATAATGAGTTTTATTTATTACTGAAGCGCTGGTGTTTGCTTACCATCTTGTAGTTCAACATCTTTGGATATTTTCGATAAAAACTGCGATGAAAAAAAGTTCTGTGCCTTCGAATGAAAGGAATAGAATTTCCTAATCTATTATTCAATTTGTACGAATAAGTGTGCTCTTTGATCGATTGAAGAACAGGAACAGTTATCATGACTTTTTTAGTGGTAGCGGTGAGGCTTGAATGTGGAAATGCTTTCCCGAATATTAGTTTGCGAAACACGTTCCACGCGTCCGAGCAATTTACACCCACCCGCCGGCCACTATCCTCTCATTGTCAGTATATATATCTTATCTCAATTCGTGATGTCCTTTCGATCCCGCTGCGATAATATTATCGACGCAAAATGCCCCCAAGGCCAATATTAACGCTTCACCGAATTTCTCTTCGAAAAGCTAAATTTAGACGATTGATTAAGGCCCAAAGCAAAATCTACAATGCAGACGTTTGTCCGGTTGTTTCCTTGATGAATTTCTACCTGAGGAACTCGTATTTACGGGTGGCTTTTCCCGCTCCCGTGTACGTCACACTGAGAAAAGAGTTTAGTTGAATTTACTAAGGTTTCGTAAAATACGTCGAATGTAATATTTCGTTGATTCAAAAAACCGTTTAGTAGTACGGATAATTTATTTTATTATACTGAACAAAGATATGTATTCAATCAACTAAATAAATTTTGTTGTCTTAGATTTTGTTGAATCAACGCAAGATATATTTCATTTAACGGGACAGACCTAGTTGGAACGTCAAAAAAAAGGCCTTTTTTCCGATTTTTTTTTGGTCAAACGATAAAATAATTCACAACAAAAGTTCTTCCGTTTAAAAGATACATATGTAATGTATATGTTGCAATTTTTTCAACGCAATACATATCGAAATAAGCTGGTGACCGTCAATTGCCGAGGACGCTGCAAAAAAAAACACGGTTTGCGGTGATCAAGCTCACGCTGCAACGGCTCATCTGAAACAAAAAAAACGGAGGGGATTTTTAGTTAATGATATAATGCTCCGGTTGAACGAAGGGTTTTGAAAAATTTCCATTTTTCACAAAATGGCGGCCGTTAAAAGTCAAAAGTGTTTTTTTGACCAAAATATCAGTTCCATTTTTTGCTATTAAAAATAAAAATAATTATCCAAAAAAAAAATCCTTCGTTCATATGGAGGACTACCATGTATAGAAGAAGTGATATAAATTTCAACCCGATCGGTAAAGCCGTTCTCGAGCTACAGTGATCACCGACTTCAAAAACATGGTTTCGAGAAAAACGCACTTGAAGTCCGCTACCTGCTTACCTATGGCTCAGACACGACGTGCTACAAAGTCTTGTATTTCGGCGAATAATGGTCCGATTTACATTTACCTGGGCGGAAAATGTTCGTAAGAGATTCTACTTTTTGAAAATGAAATAAAAAAAAATCGATTTTTCGAAAATTCTAACTAGGTCTGTCCCGTTAATAATATAAATACTTGGTATAACTAAATATTACATTCGACGTATTTCACGAAGCTATTTAGTTGTTTTAACTAATCTCTGTTCTCAGTGCAGAGTCGAATATTTAGATTGGTCGTTGATTAGCAGTGCACAAATGTAAACGACAAATGATTAAACTTAATTTGACATAACTAATTAATTAATTTTATATAACACAGCAATCAATACAGTTGATTGCAATGTTATCAAGTTGTACATTTACAGGGATAATTAGATTAAAGATAATAAATGATCCATATATTTTTAGAGACTATTTATTACACTTTAACTGCTAATATTAAATGTTATGAATATTAAAAATAGTCAAAATTAATTCCATTATCATGAAATCCAAGAGTTCCAAAAAAAATGAACAAAACGATTTATTCGACATTGTTGACGAAACATCAATGCTTGTGGAATTGATGAAAAAAGTTGAAGACCAAATTGAAAATTGTATATAATCTACTTAATGAATAATTTGATTCATTAGCAACTCCAGTAGACTTGTTTGGAATTCATGAAATCTTCATTGTCAATTCTAATAGTTAAATTTAAAAAAGAGTTATAACAAAATTAGAACAAGGAAATATCACTAATTATAGCCTTATGCATAAAAGCGATGAAGCTCGGAAAAAAATTATATTATCCCACTGTCAACGAAGGATGATCGATTGTCGTCGAAATGGAAGAAAATTGCCATCTACATCAAAGATTGAGTCACGCGGATAAGCCTGCGAGCGGATTAAATCGGTAGGCTGTGAGGGGTCATGTCCTAGAATAGTAGATTAAATTATGTCCCCATATAGGTTCCGTACTACTGTTCCAATGAATGACTTATCGCGAATACAGCAGTAAGATCAATGACCCCAATCGCACGAAACGAGCAATTTCAATTTGTCGTCTAATATCCTCGATATCTCATATAATCAAATGGGATAATTGTCATTACACGTTTCGTTTATTTCTTCGATTCACGGAGAAAAATTGCTTTCTATACAGCCTCAAAGATGGTTCATTGCAGACATTTTTGCTCTGAGGAGAAAAAATTATCTGCACCAAGATGTTTACAAATAATTGAATTAATAATTTACATCAAAAGCGTTGCATATATGTATGTATTTAAATGATATCTTCATATCGGATCGACTAATATATATAATAAATATGAGTCATGAAACATGAAACATGAGAAGCAGCGGAATATAAATTGTCATTTTCAATACTTTCTGTTACTTCTCGTTTGTTCGAAAGCTCAAACGATACGATCGATATGTAAGTTTTGTGGACCATCGGTTCCTTTAACACCTTTTGGAATAATAAAGTAGCTTTGTTTCACGAACAAACTGACGCGAGACTGTGTTTCAATCTACTTAGGATTGTCAGTGAATTAATCCTTTTCTCTGTTGCCTGAGTCGCTGTTGAGGCTGTATCCGATTCAACCGTTCATAGAGAATATATACACACACCCTCTCAGCAGGACAGCTATCTCTCTAACCAGTGGTTTCGCACCGTTACTACCGTTCGTACCGTTACCGTGGTTTCGTAACTTGCACATATATATATAAACATAGTGGAACTGATGGCAAGGAGGAGGAAATCAGACCGCGATAAAAGAGGAGAGTGATAGTGTAGAGAATTGTCGCGTCTCGACGCCGATAGTCTGCCGCACCACGTGTCACAGTTCCCACACGTTTTCACTCTACTTTTCGCACAGTTCTACGATGCCAGGCATTGCTCTTTTCTTCTTTCTCTTCTTCCTTTCTACTACCTTTTTTCAGAATTCAAATTATCCAACCCTTTTTTCGCGTGGTGTTTTTTAATTTTTCACAAGAATAATCTTTGCCAGAGTAATTGCGTCGAGAAAAGAATTAAATAAGAATAATTTATTTTATATTTGAATATCGGTAAACATGAATTTGAGTTTTCTTTATTAATTGCAGATCTTTTACTAGTCAAGAGTATAATATGGAACGTGTTTTTTTTGTGCTCGGCAATGCCGTAACCTACATATATTGCTGCTTTTTCTTGTTACTTTTTGAGCGGTGTATAATATAATTTATGATGATGTTTAATAGATGTTTGAAGATAAGAATTTATATATTACACTATATATCTTGGTCACTTGTGTTTAGTGCGTCATCAAATATAGTTCGATAACTATCAAGCAACAAGGTAAGGATGATGATGACGAAGCCGTTCGTCTTCTTTACTTTCTCTTCCATTAGAACATCCTTCTCCTTTTTTCTCTTTTCCTACCTTTCGGGTTTGTATGTACGTATGTATCTTTTCGACTTATTGCTAGACCTACAGAACATGGAAGCATGCATCTCACTCAGAAGCGCGAGCACCCTTGTGGTTTTCGCATCAGTAGAAGGCTTTAGTGTTTTCAGTGGAAGAGGTTTTAATGCTCATGTGTTCGGTAAGTCGCTGTATAGTCGGTCCAAAAACTAATTCGAAAAATGCAGTGCTTGTATAGATTATTCGATTTTAAAGGAAACAGTTTATTCGACATTTTTCTCTGAGGGACAATGCACGGACCTATATGCAGTGGCTGGAAGGATGGGCGTGCGCTGGTCCTACTGTGTCATCGCGATTACCTGCTTCCAGGATCTCATGAGTCATATATCAAAGAAAAAATGAAGATAGACTCTTGTCTTTAAAATTTCGCGATCTACATGCTTCATAAATTTTGGGTCCAATTTTTGAGACTCTGTGTACTCTATCTACACTGAAAAAAAGGCATAGTATTGA
Organism: Rhimphoctona megacephalus; assembly: GCA_963989365.1. Classification (NCBI taxonomy): domain Eukaryota; kingdom Metazoa; phylum Arthropoda; class Insecta; order Hymenoptera; family Ichneumonidae; genus Rhimphoctona; species Rhimphoctona megacephalus. The sequence continues at coordinate 12,281,765 of OZ022414.1, read as the reverse complement.
GAACGGAGGCGTAGTTGGCTCAACTACGCCCTAAGGTTGGATACGACGAAACCAATGGCGTAGTTGACGCAACCTCCGCGTAGTTAAAGGTATTTTGGTGAGTCAACTATACCCGCAATTTGAAGTAAAACTTTAAATATTCAATAGAACCAAAACATTTTTTGAATAAAATTTTATAAATATTTAAAATAGCATCATCGCATTGCTTGGGAAATGCGGAAAAGTATTTCAGTCAATGGTATCAATCATGTTTGGACTGAATGAATTGCATTGTATAATTAAAACGTATAGTGATTGTACTGAACAATTATGATTTCGAAATGACTGTAAGAAATATTTGAAAATTTTTTTATATACATATTTTTTGGAATATTCTTTATTTGATATTTTTGATTTCGTAGTTTGCGACTTTCAATAGTAAATACGATTGATCGATTTTTTACTCTAGTAAGAGCACCTATCCTGACATAATTAGGTGGCAAAAACTTTCTATATTAGCGTATTTTCATTGTACGGTAAAAACCTTAGACCTTTTTATCTCGTAAAACAAGGGTTCGAGTTTTCTTGACGACCGTCGGTCGGAGTAATCGATATTTAACGATTCAATGTTGGAGCTTTATGGACACACGGATGGTGCGACGCTTACGCGAGGGTGCTCCGCCCGTGGCCCTCTAGCGGATTTGTGCCACACCCGAAATTCAGCCAGAGAATAAGGCTGTCCGGTTACAATATATATAATTCGTGTTAAACAAAACTTATTGTTTTGTTTAACACGAATTTTAACCGCAACGAAATTTTAGTAGCTTTAGCAAAAGGTTTATTTGTTTGAATAATAACAAAAGATTTTATCCAAATTACTACTAGGTAATTGGCTTAATCACAAATTATATTCCGTTGATCTATGGTGTCATTGAATTCAATTCTCGCAGAGAAGTTTATTCGATGCTATTATTTTATCGAGTCACAGACAAACCGTATACAACCCAACCTCCGTGTGATTATTTCAAATTTAATCGATTCTGTGTCTCAAGTTTTATTTTTTTTTCAATGTAACCATTTATTGCGGTTGTATCACATGAAATACACTCAATTCAAATAAATTAAAATTTAGCGGCAAAATCATGGCGTAGTTGTCTCAACGACATGACTTTCAATGGATCAACCACCGGGTGATTAACTAAACATAATATGACTATTGGCGCAACGAAATTCGTCCAACCTCATCGCGTAGTTGGCAATACTTTAATTTTTTTTTTCAATGTACCACTCGTGGATGCTGTATGTTATTTATTCACGTGTCTAGCCACACCAAAGTAGCTTTCTGTCCGTATACTATAATCGTAGATTTACAGATACTCATAAGCAAACATCGAGCAACGTTTATCGTATTACACAAAGGAGCACATACCTCGTGAAAGTAGAAGCCCATCAGATGGAAAACCCACTGGGAAACGATCGTCGACGATGATGCACTGCCGTAATTAATGTAAGCTCCGCGTGTTTTACAACCCACCATGAATATTAATCCTTCTACTTGTTTCGCATATTCGATCTTTGTATCTAGTCATTCAAGGTCCAATGGATTCAGCTGCAGAGTCTTATGATATAATAATCACGAGTAACAAATGAAGCTTTTACTAAGCTTCGTAAGCTTAGCCTCTTTTTTCCTTTTTCGCTTCTCAGGTGATTATTACTTGCAATTTTTCAAGGTTTTCTTCGATAGCTCTGTTTCCGATAAATAAGAAGAGAAATGCCCAATAATAATGACATTGACAATATGAAGTGCACCTTCCAGTTCAGATGATCTGCAAAGTATTCTGACCTTCCGATGGATTGCTAGTTTTCCAATCATTGGATTTTCGATAAAGAACTTGTGAAGAAAATTGAGTCCAGTTGACCGATGAAGCTTTCCAGTACTAAGGATGACTGTCTTTCCTGGACAAGCGCTAGATGTGTAGAATAAATTGGACTTAGGTTGCCGTCGGGATGCTGATATTCAATTGCTTTATTTTCCAATTGTGAGAGGGCATTGAGGGCGCTAAGGTGACAGCAGTTCGACGGCATTTGATTTTCCTCTTCCGTGCTCCCGACATGCTGGCGTCAGATGGAAAAACTATTGCACCTAGAATTGCTAGTCCTGTATAGCTTGGAACGAACTAACATATATACAGAGTGTCCTAAAGATCGCGTCTTTATTATGAAGTAAATATAGATTGATAATTTTTCATTGATATGCAATAGAAAATGCTGTGAAAGGAAGGCGTGGATTAGAGGAGTCGCAGTGGACAGACTCGAGCAGGCTACATTTACCACACCCAGTTCTTATCGATGAATAGGATTGACTAACTTCAAAACCTCAATATTCGGCTCATAATTTATCAGAGAAAAAAATGGCCAAAGGATTTTCTTTTCAGAATTTGGCAATCTAACTACCCGCGGCATTTTAGGCACGATTTTTAGGACAGCTTGTGTACGAACCTCCACGTAAGTGGGTATATCTTAAGAAAACGGTATTCTTGGTTCGGAGAAATGGGAAGAATGGGACGTAGAGAGAACGAGAGCGAAAAAAGCTAGGACAGAGGAAAAAGTTCTTGCTTCTTTCCGCTTCACAGAACCCCTTTCTTACTTATATATATAATGGACTTTATAGACTTTTTTTAACCGGTAAAAGCAGTCCCGGTTGTGTGGTGACGAGAACTAACATCAGCAACAAACGTCTCTCATTTCCGCAAGGTTCCTCTGGACCTTTATATTTTTGTGGTCTACCTACTCTATTCTCAGGAGCAAGCCTATTCTCAGAAATTGTACAGTTTAGTCAAGTATGTTTTATGCTTATTTTATATTATTCAAATATAAATATTTTTGTTTTAATGACAAACTTATCGAAATAAACTGAATAAAGTTGAACAAATTGAATTCATTCGATTAATGGATCTCTCATCAAAAGTCTGCAATATGCGCTCAAAAGCGAGAGGTCACAATTCATATGTGTTTCAGCCCGGAGAAGCTGGAATTTGACGATTAGGTGAAATTTCTAATTATGTGTACATTAATCTGCCATGTTTACTTTTGTTGTTTGTTAATGGATGGAAATGCGATGACAAACGGTACGGTGAAAAAGTATTGGAATTCTTCGCGATATTGTGGTACTTTCTGCATATGGAAATGGGAACAAGATTACAATGAAATATGCTTTGTTGAGGAACCCGACTAGTTCATGGAATCAACATTTATTCATGATGTATTTGCATGCATACCAGTATATATGAGGGTGATAAAAAAAAATCAACTTTTTTCGTTTTGAAGTCGCAAGTGAATATGCTAGTATTTAACTCTAACCTTTAAAATCAAATAGGAGAATTACTGTAGTCTTAAGTACTGACATGTTTTGTTATTTAACTGAAAAATCGATATTTTAATATCATGATTCTCAGCCAAAGTTAGAATAAAAATATCTAAAAGACGCTGGAGTGGCCTATAGATTTTTTTTAAAAGACCCCAATTTTGCGAGAATTAATTCGATAATGACGTACTAATATCTTTTATTGTGACACAGAGAAAATCAAATTGTTGTACCATGATTCACAGCCGAAATTAGGAAAAAATAACGACATCGCTGGCTGCGGCCCTAAAATTTTTTTAAACGGCTCCAATTTCAGAGAATTACTTTTTCATGACGTCTAAAAGTCATGAAAAAGGGGAAGGGTGAAACGTTTGAAATAACGTTTTAAACGATAAATATCTATATACTGATCATTGTTCTGTGTAAATACCAGAGTAATTGTTTGGTATTATTCTATCTATAATACGAGCTCATACAATGTTCAATTGAATTCCACGATTGTTCGGATTTCAAAATATTTCTACACAGAGTTAATTCCTCCATTACCTTTGAAGAGAAATTCCGTTGAAATATTCCTTGAATTTTCGTTTCCCGTATATTATTAGTCCGTATTCGTATGAAATAAATTCAGCCGATTTTGTGCGTAATGAAGGGACAAGGATTTTTCCAATTGGATGGCGGTCCACCGTTCTGGGATCGAGGCAAATGCGGCCCGATCACACAATGGTGGTTGCGTTTCGATATAAAAGATTCCGTGTATGGTCTCGACAATGAGATAAACACGATGCAAGATGTTCGACGTTCCTGGGTCGTCGTATTCGATATTATACGCGAATCATCAAGCGACGAAGAAAGAGCCTGCGAGGCAAAGGAGGTAGTAAGAGGGAGAGCGAGAGCGAGAGAGAGAAAGAAAGAGAGAGAGAGAGAGAGAGAGAGAGAGAGAGAGAGAGGAGGAAGAGAGAGAGAGATAGAGAGAGAGAGAGGAGTACTGGACCGAGATAGAAACCATGAGGCTTGGTCTGCGGTTTGGCGCACAAGCTTCGACTATATACCACTTGGCTTTGCGGGCACGTATCCTTGTGGCCTTAGGCCCTGCTACGTACTCGCATCACGCATCTTTCAGCTTTTTTTCTTTGTGGTACCACTTGGCCGAGTGGGTTACGTCCATCCTTGTTCATCCTGCCCTTTTTTCTTTCGCTCTCTTCTTCTTTCTTATTTTTTAAAGCTACTCTTTTGCTCCTGTTATTCCGCGTCTTCTTTACAATTATCTTGCTCTCCACCTTCCTCCCTGCTTCTCTACCTGATAAGGTTCGCGACACAAGATTACCTCATTTTTGTCGCAAGTCGAAAGGAAAATTGTTCTTCAAGATAAACCGCTCAAATCTCTTGAATAATTAAGAACAACATTTTTTCAGCGAAATAAAATATACAAAATTGCATTATTTCTGCTAAAGTGTAGGGATTCCACCCTGTAGAAAGGATTAATTTAGATTTTGGTTTTATGATTAATCATTTTTTTTTTTTGGAATCACTTTTGCCATAGCTTCCGTAGTTTATAGTCTCTCATTTCTCATTCAATGCTCATTGAGGCTAGTGATGTGTTATTTTATATTGCAACTACCCCATAGGGAAAAAATGGTCGTGGATAAAAAAGTTCCTCTGGCATTCTATTGCATGGTCAGAATGGTTTTTTTTTTTCAATCACTCCAAGTATTTCAGACTTAAGGGTAGTTTTAACTGGGAGGGTAGTCAAGTGAGCAATGAGAAAAGAGGTCAAAGTGCATTTTCGTGGTATGTGAGAGGGTGCGACAGAGAAAAAAGATAAAGAAGGTAAAGATTGTGAGTCTCTCGATCCCAACCGTTTCTGGACAGAATCTAAATTACGAAGCGACCACAAGTAACCAGGAAGTAACTGTGGCGTGCACAGTGGTTTCCACCTTACTGCCACCAGCTTTTAAGACTCACTTCCTCCGCGTTCTCGAGTCGGTTTTTACCACCCTCTTTTTTTCGTGTCCCGCGTATTGCCCGGGGGGATTTTCCATGGAGTGTATGCCGTTAGCTCCGACCAGGAGGGTTGTTTTACACATTGTTTTCTGCAAACGTGAAGAAAAACGTAAAACAAAGTACAAAATGAAAAAGATAAAAATAAAAATAAGAGTATCCAACAACTCGAGGCTGCAAGAGTACTTTCTATTGTACTGTACTTTGAAGGAGATGGAAACAAAAAAATGAGTATCACTTTCGTTTCCTTAATGATATAGCTTTTCCGTATCGATTTTTAAATTGTATGTTCATAAATTTTATTTAACCCGTCAGCAGGCGCGCTACGTACACTTTAAACATTGGGCGCACAATGAGAGATTTTCTCACATATTTAGTTTCAAGTGCTTAATTTGATAAATAGGAACTTGAAAACGATTTCGCTACAGTGACTGTGGCTATTAAACATTTTTATTTTAACCCGTCAGCAGGCGCGCTATGAGACTTTTTCTCACACTTATATTAATAAAGGTAGCTTAATTTTGAAACATTTCTAGCAAACTTCAGTTTTGTCCCATTCCATTTTTTAATCTGTAAGCTCGTTTGTTTATCACAATTACAATGATAAAGATCTTATTTTGAAGAAAAATTTTTCTCAGGAAAATCAGGACGCAAAAAAATTAAGAAATGAATACTTCCTATTATTGTTTAATAATTTCACATGAATTACTAAATAAAGGATTAATAATTAAAATTTGGCAACAAGTCTTGCCTTAATAATTAATAATTCCAAAAATTAACGACAAATTTTTCTGCAAATTGCTCGAAAATCAGAAAAATAAATAAATCGCAATCAGTTGTGAAAAGTAGAATGAATTCGTGCAGGGTGTTCCTAATCAGTCGATGCCATATGAATATATATTTGATCGGAATTAGAGGGTGAAAGTCCGGTTATCTAATCGTTTGATTTCTAGATGTCTTTTCTGAAGTAATCAATAATCCCAATGAGTTAGTCACACATTAAGAGTTCTTGAAACGCTCGAAGAATTAGTCAAACGGTTTGAACGGTTGAATTGACGTGTCGCGTTTAAATGTATGCATCCGTTTAAATTTCGGCTATTTACTTTGGAGGAAATTTTGGAGTAACTATCCCGAAAGTGGAATGGCGGGCTTCGTCAGCCCGATAGTTAACGCCTTAGGGTAAGGAGAAAGAGAGAGAGAGAGAGAGAGAGAGAGAGAGAGAGAGAGAGAGAGAGAGAAAGGGCTTTAGCAATTTGTTATACATATATATAGCGAGGCTTTGAGGATAGCGAGGTACGAGTATTCGGGCTATTTGGGGAAGGGTGACGGTGAAGTTTCTCCAGTTGCCACTACTTCACCATCCAATGCTCACTCTTCCGTCCATTCGGGTTCTTGATGGCACTCTTATACGTTCCTTCGTTCCGCGGTGCTGTTGTACGTTGCTAGTTGTTTCTTGTTAATTCTCGCTACAAAGTACTTAAGGTCTAGAAATGAGAGAAGAAAGGTTGAAGGCAAGGAAGCAGGACTCTTGATCCCTGCAGTCGCTGATGGGCTACACGCTGAACAGCGCCTGGGAAACGAGCATGTGATGCAGTTTCGTAGAGCACAAGTTTGGTATACCCTCTGAAAGCCCGCGTACCAAAAATAAAAGGATTTTTAAGAAAAACTGTAGTTTTTCTAGACTTTTTGTATAGATTAGAGAAAATATTTATGTATTAGATTGATGCAAATAAGAGTTTCCTTTTACTGTCTTGCACTCATTTTTTTCTCTGTAGATATAAATGAAATAAGTTTGGTTGAAGAATGAGCTTAATTGTTCATATTTGATAAGTGGCTGGATCGATTTTAATTTTTCCAATTGAATTACATACAATAAACAATTTTATGCCAATCGAACATGAGTTTTAACGAGGTATAATGAAAATCCCATCCGTCATTTAGTAGGACATTACAATGACAAGAAATTGCAGTATAGGAAAAAAAATCTACGAATGTTTCTGCTCCAAATTAAATCAAATAATGACAAAATTCTACAATGGGAAAACTCGAAAAAATCATTGTCAATACTAAAGTCCTTTCTCATTACAGCCCATCTTAAACGTTGTTTAATCTCTCCTGCTGACGTGATTTTCATTATCCTTTCCGAAAAAGATTCAGAATTGATTGAAAATAAGTAATTTACAGCGTGTTGTTCAAAATGGAGAAATAAATATCTATCTAACCATTTCTCGTAATTTAGCAACGGAGCTCATGTTTTTATAACAGGATTTCAAATTGATATATTCATGGATAGAACATAACTTCACACGACAGAAATATGTATTGTATTTTTCAAGTATATATCGAAGCACGCGTACGCAGTTTCTTCCTTTTTGTCAGCCCAAATTCTCTTGTTTCTCACTTTCTCGTTTTTTTTCTAGAGGCACTCATCGTCAGTTATTTTGCAAATTCAGCATTAAGGTCGAGGGGAATTGTACGCGGCACCCGCACTAGTCCACCTCTATATAGCGAAGGGTAAATACCATCCCATCTTTTTCCCTCAACCCAGTCAACATTGAAACCCTTCTGGCCTAGCGCACACACATTTTCATACAAAACCTTCTCCCGTTCTTCTTTTTCTCTATTTTTACTGTATCTCCACTTCTCTCTCTCTCTCTCTCTCTCTCTCTCTCTCTCTCACGTTCACATTTTCGTACTGTCTCCTATCGCACCTTCAGATGAAAAGCAACCTTGCCCACTATGTATAGAAGATGAAAGGATGAAATTGTTCTCGTTAATCGCGGACTGGCGAGCACAAAATTGAATTCACGAGCTTTTGCCTGCTATGTATTTTCATTTTGCAGTATACCAGGCATTTTAATCTCAATCGACATATCCGGGATACACAGCTTTCGGAGGCTTTGCACCAACATGTTTTATTTCGTGGATATAAGTTTGATAAGACATATCATTTCCTTTGTGAATATTTTTATATAGATACCGACTTGGTATGATTTGTTTAGGAAGATAAATTATTTGCACTGTCAATGAGTCGACAATTAAGAAAAATTCACTATGAAACCGGAGTTTGTATCGAGTTAGCTTATAAATTTTTATACTCATCTCAATGATTTTTCGCATACAATTAAGAGCCGCGGTAGCGGCTTATATTGATACTGGATTTGAGCTTGTATGAAACATTAAAAATCTGCAATATAACACGAATTCAACTTAAAAGGCGTCGTATGTATCTTTACAATTATGCTGCTATATAGTACATTATTGTCGATCCTAGGGACCCTGTCGAATTAAGCCTCAAAGAAGAGAGCAAGAGAGACTCTAAGCTGCCACCCTCAAGAGATTTTGCAGACGCAGAATACCGTACTTTATAAGTTGCTTGTGTCTCTATCTTTCAGTCCTTTTCTCTTCCGCTTTCGTCCTTTCATATCCTTAATTCATTTTATTCTTCGCATAATAAAGTAATGATAAGATTCCTTTTTGTAATTAGATTGAAGAAAAAATCCATAAACATTATACCACAAAGCTTTTGATCCATAAAGTATTTGTTGCAAGACACAAAATAAATCTGGTTGAACATTCAAATACCGGTCTCGTTTTTAATCCAATTGCGGAAATAACCAACTTCAGCGTAAACTGAAGCTTCTTCTCGAGGAGCGCAAGGATTTGACCCCCAAGATAAGATACCAGCAAGACGTCCATTGATGGTGAGTGGACTCCCTGGATCAGCTTGGATAGGACAAGGCTCATTTCCATCGTACACAGCGCAGATTTGGCCTGCGTACGAAAGTCCTCCATGTAACCAATCGTTGCATTTGTATTTCGAAACAATTGAAAGGTCCAAATGTTTGGGACTTTGAAATTTTTCGTCCGAGATCCAGCCACTTAAAGTGGCGCTAGTTCCTGGAACGGTCTCCTCACCTTGGTTCCAAAGTTGTATAGGTTGAAGATTTACATCAAATTCGAAAGGTTTCGGCACCCGTACGAGAATAATGTCATTGACAGCCATCTTTGTCAGTTGATTCAAAAAATACCATATATAATAAGTCGGCTCGTTGATTTCCTGATGTAAATGTGTGGTATTAGTTTCAAGTGGATTGCCGTCGATACGAATAACTAAAGATGCATTTTTGTTTGGCCATAGTCTTATGTCGAAACAAGAACCAGCAGTAACTATCCATTCGTTTGAAATGATGCTTCCACTGCACCAGTGTTGGTAAGTGTTGTTTTTCTTGTGGTAGAATGCGAGACTAGCTTGATAAGGAGGTCGCTGAGAAGCAGTCACATGATTCCCCTGTACCTCTTGCAGCCCAAATAAACTACCTAAAAATGAAAGAAATAAGCCAAGACAAAATAAATACTGTAACAAGTTACAGAACGTTAAATAAAAATGTTCACTTACCGTAGGCGAGCGCAACAAACACAGCACTTGTAGCAAACAATTTCAACATTTCTAATGTTACATCGTACGTAAATTCCACTTATTGTGGGTCAAAAGAATCTTCCCTCTTATATACTCTGAAAATGAGTCATAAAATATAAATCGATCCAATTCTGTCACAGGTGAATAACTGTGCATTGCATTTCAAATTAGACTAACCGCTTTTTTTCATATAAATAATTATATTTGCTCACCGGACTGTGAATAAGTAGCTCTGACTTTTATGTGTGTTGCTCCTTTTATCATTCTTTTATTCCCTGCCTGATAAATTATTGGGCTAGATAAGACGAGACCTCATATAGTGTGTTTCATTCTTTCCACATCGTCATGAATTATTTCCACCTGATTGACGCTTCAAGGTCATTCTTACATGTTATTCATAAATTTCCAATCGTAGAAAAAGGTTCACAATATATTTTTCAACATATGAAAAAAAAGTTGTGATAAGAACAAGATTTCAAAACATTTTTCCGTATTAAGCGTAAACATAGGTTACGTGAATCTGCCTTTGCCGCGCTCATACATCCGCCATTCCGTATCTCTCCCGCTCTTATAGACTCTCCTTCGAAACTGATCCATAGGTTTGAAAACAATCTTCAACTTAAATCCTCTTGATCGATTAATAGATTCGGTGAAACCAATTTGAAGATTTACACAGGTTTTTTGCGCCTTTTCTTTACATTTGTTTTAACGTAGAACTTCAGAAGGTATGAAAATTACAAAAGACGGTAATGGATAATGCGTATACGAATAAAAAAAAATGATAAAAGGAGAAGTCAATGCTATTGATTCTGAAACGTATACTATATTTATGCACTTGTACACCATTTGAGCTTCAAAGTTAAATATCGTTTTGTAGAATTGACAGAAAGATTCTAGCTTTGACTCAAAATAAAAGCTAGATTATGCAGGCACTTGAAGTCTAGAGAATCGACCCTTAAATACAACCCCGGAACTCAGGGGCTCAGACGGACCATAATTTTTTTAATATATATTTTATTTTTTATTTTAAAAAAATCAGAAATTATTGATAATATGAATCATTCTTTTCTCTCAGTGTCTGTTGTGTATCCATCTCAAGATCATCTCTGTAGAATACTCCGTTAATGTTCATACACCACTTACGGTGGTGATCCAATCGCGGTAGTCCGCTACTGGAGTATAGAACATAGTAGAATTGACAGATTTTTCAGAATAAGTGTAAATGGGATGAGATAAGATACCGGCGAGTGCGTTTTTCTGACTTATCGCAGAGTATATAATAAGAGGTGCACCTACATCACCGGAGCAAAAATGTTCGTAATCCTCGGAGTACTCAGTGCAGATTTTTCTGCGATTCGAAATTACAGAATCTTCTGACAATTCATAACATTTGTATGATTCGACTACAGAGACATTCATAGGATCAAGTATCCTGGCATATTCACATTGAGAGGTAAGGGTATCTCTGGATCCCCAATGACCAAGTATGGCAGTAGCTCGAGGTGAGATCTCCTCGTTTTGGATGTATAATGGCACATATTTTAAAGTATTACTGAGGTAGAAGGGATCTATGACGCGTATCAACATGATGTCATTATCGAACTCACTCCATTCGTCGTTGCTGAAGGATGGATGAGGAATAGTATCGTTAATTCGATGCTTCGACCAATTACCATGTTCGTACTCGATATGACTACCCGCTAGTACGATGTTGATATTGGAACATTGAGCCGCAGTTAGAACCCATCTCTTCGAAATTATACTTCCGCCACATTGATGAGAAAAAGTGTTTTTATTGTCATAAAATCCTATGCGTACTTGATAGGGAAGCTTCTCGAGTATTTCTACATATTCTGGCACTTGGTCCATACCTTTGAAAATAAATCGATAAACAATAACGACGTAATTCCCATAAAATAATTTTGCTTACCAATCGAATGAACCGTGGCGAATAATGTCGTCAACACGAGACTCTTGAACATTTTTAGCACTGACTATTCGAAAGTTTTAAACGAATTGTGGGTATCTCTTTCGGCGGATCTTATATGCCCTTCATGAAAGTCACGTAAATACATTGATTTATAGTCGTCAGTGAAATCATAAGAGCGGTTTTTTTGAAGAACTATTGGTGCTTTTATGTTTTTTGCCACGTGTTTACTCAACTGCTCGTCAAATAGAAGTTACGAGCTCGTATTTCTATCTCAGTCCCTCTCGCTGAAATTAGTTGTTGGATTATTTTATAAGAGCAGGGTTATCGGAATCTTGCCGCAGTACAAACACTTGACTCACCATCATTGAAATTTTTTATATCCATCATTTACGTCACTGTCTACGCATATACAATGGAGGCAATGGGATTAACGTAATTCTATTCTAAGCATTTTGTCCATCCCATTCCACAATTTAGATGAATACTGTGCCAAATTGAGAGAATCTTTGGCAATTAAGTGATAAGATAAAATATATTCTCAAAATCATAAGGCAATCTTTAATATTGTCATTTATTTGAGATAAAGACTGAACTTATCTTGATAATAAACCCTCGATAAACCCGTGTAAAAAAAATTTAGTCCGCAACGGATCCGCAGCGAGTTGACCAAAAAATTCGTTTCAAAATCCGTCTGGTGCAACAATCCTGAACTTTTGGCGTATTTTCTTATTTTTATAAAATACGTTCACAAAATGCTTTTGGCGGACTTTTCGAGAACATTCTAAGTTTATCGTAAATACGCTTTTTCGAAAAATGCATATTTGGTGACTCTGAATTTTATCAAAAATGGACTTTTAATAGATTTCAAAGTCCAGCAAAAGATTGTCTCTATAACATTTTCGTCCGTTATATATGTCTCTGAAAGTGGCCCATTAGTATATTTTTTAAAAATCATGTACTATCGATGATCTTTCGAGAAATATAAAAGAGATCTATCAGAACTTAATATATCCACAATGTGCTAATAAATTTTAAGGTTAATTTGGTAGATACTTTGCGGTATATCGAAGTTTATCCCAAATACGATTTTTAGGGCATTGATTTTCGGTGACCTTAAAATTCATTAGAAGCGGACTATCTATGAATTTTGAAACCCTGTAAAAAATCATCTTTTATGCCAGATTAGTCCTTTGCATGTCTTTGAAAGTACATTTTTTCGGTGACTTTAAAGTTTATTAAAAACGGACTATCTATGAATTTTTAAATCCAGTAAAAGATCGTCTTCGGTGTCATTTTGGTTCATCGTGTGTCTTCAAAACTATTATGAAAAGACACTTTTTCGATGATTTGATAACGTATTTGTAATGACCTTCAAGACGTACAATAACGAACTCTTTATGGAGATTTAAGAAGCAAGTCATTTGTGTCTATCATCAGTCTACAAAAGTGTTTGAACCGTGCACTTTCAGTGATTATAAAAAACATTTTATTGATGATTTATTTTTAAGATACACAGAGCTAACTGTAAAGCCAGAAATTTAAAAAATGCAATTATGCGACTTTTTTGAAAACAAATACCGGTCAAAAACAGCTTCTGGAACTTTACCTCGACTTGAATGTTCATTAAAAGATCTTTATTGTACATCTTATGATCACCAAAAATACGTGGTTCTAATCACGAGAAAAGTGTACTTTTACAGCACTTTTGAAGATGCATGACGAACCAAAATGACACCGAAGACCATCTTTTGCTGGATTTAAAAAATTCATGAATAGTCCGTTTTTAATGAATTTTAAGATCACCGAAACGTAATGTTCTAAGACAAAATCTATCAAAATATCGTTCGGTATTCTATGAATCGTGGATATTTTGAATTCTGGTAGGGATATCTCTTTGTGTTTCTCAAAAACTCATCAAAAGTACGGCATAGAAAAAATTCGCCGGAATTGAAATTTCGGGACACTTTCAAAGACGTACAAAGGACTAAAATGGCACGAAAGACGATCTTTTGCTAGATTTCAAAATTCATAGATAGTATGCTTCTGATGAATTTTAAGGTCACAAAAAATCAATGCTCTAAAAATCATATTTAAGATAAACTTCGATATACCGCAAAGTATCTATCAAATTAACCTTAAAATTTATTAGCACATTGAATAGCTTTTTCGACTGTCATCATGATTTATTATCCTTGCGTTATGTATTATTAAATATCATGAACTTGTACCAAAATATATTTGAAGATCCGGTTTGCGTGCATTTGGCAGCTGCGAATTAATGTACCGGAAGAGGTGAAAAGGGACAGCAGAAAAAAGCTAAAATGAAATGAGGTACACGTAATCCAAGTTACTGCAAAGGACGCCGTAATTCAGAATAAAAATCTGGTGATCACGCTCGCATCCACCTTGAGAGATTTGAAATCAGAGATACGTTTCATCGTGTACGTGCTTGGAATAACGTCATGAAGCTTTGGGAGAAAGATTCGAGAGTCCGTGGAGCTTGTTCGACTTTTATCGAAGTAAACGAGGGCGGGAGGGTGCAAAGAGTAGCCGGGAAGGTAGAGAGTATTCCCGTGGTTTAATCTGGAAGTGAGTCCTGCTGATCGTAGAGTATGGAGTTAAGCATCATTGGGTGAACGAGAACTGTGCAATGGAGGGTCCAAATGGGAGAAAGATCGAAAAAGATATAGAGATAGTAAAAAAAAGATCGAAAGAAGAAAAAAGGAGGGAGAAGGAGAAAAAGAAGGGAGAGAGAGAAATAAAGAGTAAACGATACGTGAGTATATATGTGGACTAAAATCTCGAAGGTTACCAGCCAACGAAATTTACGATGAAACGCGGCGGCCGCGCGCGACTCACCTCTTTCTCCGATAGTTCTTTTACAGGGCGAGCGTGCAATGTTGAGAGAGCCAAGCTCGCTCACATTTGCATAACGTTTACGGAGCAAGGTCGTATCGGTGGATACGTCACGATCAGTTAAAATTGGGAGGAAGATTTATGGAACATTGGTTCGATGTTGATAGAGAAAGAAAAAGAGAGCCAGAGAGAGCGAGATACAGAGAGAGGAAGGAGAAAACAACCCTCTTCCACCAACTGTTCAATCCTCCGGGCGATTCAAGCCCATAAACCTTTCCAACTTATTCATTAGACTTTATTTTGTATATCCGTTTGCATCTGTTTCATGCTTCAAGTAACAGTTAATAATAAATCATTGACTATATGGATAGACAATACATAATAAAAAATCGATTCAATTATCATAATATCATACATTAACTGGAATATCACTTTTGCAAATGTTCCTTTTTCTTCAAGCAAACACGCAAAGGATGCCAATCGTGATTAATCCGTGTCACGGGATCGTTCCATGTTTGACGACGTTTTCGAATGACAAGAAGTTAAGGTAGCTTCTACAATCATCAACGTAAGCCTCGATTAATAATTCAATTTTATGACTCGTAAATTTAATGCAAACTCGTATAAAAAGGTATTTGCATGTAGGGTTGATAAACTGAAACACGATTCGAGGATGTCATTTCACCTCTAGAGCGGAGAGAAAAAACGAGGAATAAAAAATTGTCCCCACATAATATATACACATATACATATATCGTGTGAAATACCGTTTCGAGCAAAATGGAGGGCTGATGCATTTTACTTGAACAAATGATAGCCCGTTTAGTTCTCGAGACTAGACGAGTTCTGTAAGATTCACGTTAGTGTGCACATCAGTAAGAAAGGTTGGATACTTATACAAGAGAGCGTTAGTGCAGAGCAGTAGGTCTCTGCAGAGTTGAGTACCTGAGGGAAACTGTGGGGTTCAAATATTCAGACAATTTCTATGTCCATGCGCACATACATATATACTATATCTGTACTACGGTCAAAGTTGAATTTTGCAGTGAGTCCTCTGGAAGAAGAATCCGACTCCGATATTTCGCAGGCAATGTGTTTCAATCTAAAATTTGGGATGGTGTTCATTCTCCATCTTTGTTGGATTGTTCGAGACCAAGAAAATGAAAGAAAGAGGGATAGAAAGAATGAGAGTATACGCGAGAAGGCCATAAGTGCGATTTCAATATTTTATGCACCCCATGAACTCTCGAGGTTGGACGGAGGGAGAGTTAGAGGGCACAAGTGAGTGCATCTACGAACTACGATGGTGTACGCAAACGTAAAAAGGACTTATGAATGTATGTGTATATACAAGTATTCTATATCTATATTGTACTCTAGCTTCTGGTATTATCGTCTCTACCACGTTAACTTTTCATCATTTTTCACATTTTTTCCCCTCTTTTTTTCTGCCAAGTCTTTTGTCTCTCGCTTTCTTGTTTTCTGCTTCATTCCTTCATTCAGGACGGGGGAGAAGGACCTGACGTTTTTTCCCAACGCAACGAAGGAGACCTTACTATGCTCATACGAATCACGTAATACTTTGAAAACAGTCTCCCCAGTCGCTTCGAAATTCGTCTTTTCCGTTGTAAATACGTGCAGCAATATAGATATATATATATGCAATGTTGAACATGGCTTTGTGTGTATGTGTTTGCGAGTGCAAAAGCTTGGAGACAGAATAAAAGAGCGAGGCTGCAGAAAGGGTGAGCAACGTATATTAGAGAAAGAGGAAAAACGGTAAAGAGGTACGCGTGTGCGATGGATGGTTGAAGGAAAGAGCCACGTTTCTTCTTCCCTTGTTCCCTTAACCCTATAGTAAGGTTGAAGTTCCATATATACATATATATATTTCTATATAGGTATTTCATTTGTACAAGGTATGCTATATACGCATATATATCTATAGAGTACAGATTCAACCCTTAAAGTTTGCGGGACGTACGTGCGTTTATCCCAGCCAGATGAACGAAAATCAATACTTAACGAGGTACTGAACGACAAGAGAGAACACGAAAGAGCTAAATTCAAGAAAAAACTCCACGTTTTTCTTCCCCAGTGTACTGGATATTTTCGGTGTATATATATTTATATACAGACATATTTTGTCTGCATTTTTCTTCCACGAAGCTGTCAGGCTCAAAGAAAAAGAATAAATAGCAGAAAAACGGGAATGAGAAGAGAGGGACGGGATAACGAAAGAAAATTCACAAAGAAAAAAAACTAACGTGTATTTCATTCGGTATTTTTTTCTTCTTAGTTTTATAGTTTCACTCGCTGTCGTATTATATAGTAATGCAGACTTCTTTTCTTACGCTTTTTGTGTCCGTTGTCGTTGGTTGTAAATGTATTTTTGACGAGACTAATTTTTTTTTAGCGCTACTTCGCATGAACAACTGTGAGCAAAAAGTATGCGAGGAAAGAGATTACGAGATATGAGGAAAAGCTTTGTTTGTCAGTAGTCATATTAATTTCATTGTTAATTCACTGTATTTCGCGAAATTCATGAATGTCTTGTAATAAAAATGTGTACGTTGTGTTTACATTGAACAGTATAAGAATGGAGAATTCAGAAAAAAATGAACGAGCTTCAACCCTCGAGGGCTTGCGTCTCTCTCTTTTGCCGTATGAATCGAGAATATACACGCGTTAACGCCCCGGGGGTGGGATAGATTTTCTCAGAATAAATTATATGGCAAAGAGTGATGGCGAAAAGCGCAAAACTCCCGAGGCTAGTAACTTCCATCCCTCTCTTCTCCCTCTTTCCTTCTTTTCTCTGCTCACCCTTTCGCCTGGTCATTCCATGCCACCACCACTACCACTACCAATATATCGCTTCGACGAGGCTCGCGCACTTGATCCTCACGAGAAGATATGGTCCGTGGAAAATTACACATATTGCATTTCAGCATCGGCTACTTCCGTATGGGAACGTGCAATTTAACTGAAAGGTTCTTGCTCGCGCATATACATATTCCTCGCACTTCTTTTCTACTTTTCCATCCCTTCGGCCATCTTTTTCTATACTCGCACGAGTCTAGAACCTTCTAGCATACATGCGGCCAAGCATTCAACTTTTACCGCGAAATGTGTACATATGCATGATGCAAAATTACCGCTGGAAAATTTGCCCCATGGAAAATATCGAAGCTGCCACGAGTCGGTTTATCTTTTACTCTTTCCTGATTCCGCATAATTTTTCATTTTCCTATTACTTTATATAGACACCAGAGTCGGTAGGAGACTGATGGATTTTTTTCCTATTTCTTTTTTTAAATGATTGATCGGTTCTCGTTTACCGATTATGCCATGTTCGACCTTCATCTCGGTGGGAATAGTATATGCGTCTGTTTGACGCACCAGATTGTTTGTTGCGAACATGCTGGGTAAAATTCGGGAAAGTGACCCCACCCTTTTAGGAGGGCGGGGATGGGAGGAAATCGTGGGGGGAGGTCCCCCCAACACAATCCCGAAGAGAAATGGCGGCGGTCACCCTCCCTCCCCTCTTAAAAAATAAAAACTCAAAAAATAAAAACTCAGTAAGGAAGCCCATCGATTAAGATTCTATCTCAGGAAAATCGTCAGGGAAATGAGAAACATGTCTCGTATGGTCGTTCACCCCCCTCACCCCTTAAAAAATATAAGCCGTCAAAGTTTGTAAAAATATGCGAATGAATTCTTCGTTTTGAATAATCCTGTATCGCTGTATTGCTGTATTGTTTCTGTTACGGGTATATTTAGAGGGAAACTCGTCTTCGCCTTTGTTTACAAAGTTCGTCGTCGTCGTGTTGTCGCCATAAGAATTCAAACACTTGACCGTAAACTACAAGATCAACTTCGTAGATCTCGATACGCATGCTCACACCCAAAATATCCAGCGAGTATGGAGAGATCTGCGAGGTGCTGTGCCGAAATACGGTCGGATTTCAAAACATTAACCGCTGTATATAGCGGAATATTTATTCAAGCAACAATATGAATATTGTGAGAGAATTCCGGTTTTTTTTCTAACCATGCGAGACATGTTTCCAATCGCAGACGACGATTTTCCTGAGATGGAATCGTAATCAATGGGCTTCCTTACTGTGAATTTTTCAATTTTTTAAATTAAAAATAAAGAGGGGGGGGGGGGTGACCGCTGCCATTTCTCCTCGGGATTGTGTTGTGGGGATCTCCCCTCACCCTTTGTCCCCACCCCCACCTCCCTAGGGGGGTGGTGTCACTTTCCCGACATTTACGAAATATTATGAGATTATATATCGCGGCGAAATTTTACATACATGGACAGAATTAAAAGTGATAAATTACCGTTACAGCAGTAGAAACGGGGAACAAACCTTGAATGTTTGGAATTTTTACAGTGCAAGGTGTAAATTTTCATGAAAAGAAGATAAAATTTTCTGTATTATACAGGAGATTTTATTTTATTTTCATCAAAATTTACACTTTGTACAGTAAAAATCCCAAACATTCAAGGTTATCCCCCATTACTGGTGCTATAACGTTAATTTTTCACTCTTAATTTTCTCCGTGTATGTACGAATATATTTTTGAGATATAAGAAAAATGTCTATTATGCTAATATATCAAATTTTAGATTGAATCATATAAGTATTTTTATATTTTATCGTATAAGAAAATAAACTATGAAACTGTTAAGGACGTATAACTGTTATATAAATTTCATATTTTTTCCACATTTTTTAATATGTAGGAAAATTTATAATTTAAAATATATCGTAAGGCATATATTATCTTATACTGTAAAATATAAAAATACTTATAAGATGCCATCTAAAATTTCATACAATATCACAATATACATTTTTATCATATCAAAAATATACTCGTTCGTATATAAAATTTCACCGCTATATATAATCTCACATTTTTCTTATATTTTTCGATATAATTTTTCATTATATAGTTCTTTCATACGAGTTAGCATAAGATGAAAAATATTACATACATTTTAGAGACAATATCGTTGATATATATTTTAGTTTTTTTGGAAAATTCTTAATATCAAGGATTTCATCAATCTCGAATGAATTTTTGAGCTTTCAATATTACGACGGCCAGTCGATGCTCGTATAAATGTACGAAATGACGATACACATCAGCAGCCATTACTTATCGGGTTTATTCATTCTGCTCGCACGATACTCCCCAAGCCTCG
Source organism: Rhimphoctona megacephalus (assembly GCA_963989365.1). Classification (NCBI taxonomy): domain Eukaryota; kingdom Metazoa; phylum Arthropoda; class Insecta; order Hymenoptera; family Ichneumonidae; genus Rhimphoctona; species Rhimphoctona megacephalus. The sequence goes on along the minus strand of OZ022414.1, from coordinate 12,261,997 downwards.
AAGCGTTTAACCTCGCCTCGAAAATCTTTTAATTTTTTATTTATGGTCGTATATAAATTCACCGTTCGAAGCTGTACATTTTCAGTGGTCGTGGAGCTACATCGATCCAAGGTCATGTGTCCAACGGGGAATTTCCTTGGTGCGTTGCACCCCCGGCCTCGTTGCAGGCCCGTTCATCTTTATCTTGTTGTTCTCTTGTTCATTCGTTTTCGTCTTTTTCCTCGTCTTCATCTTCGTCTCTTTCTTGTTGTTCTTCTTCTTAAGCTACGTTTTTTTCTTCGTTTTCCGTATTCGTTCTGCAATTTCCACTCATCCATCCTAGCACAGAATATACGAGAATCTATACGTATTTATAAGGTTGTTTCCATCCATCGAGCTGCTATTCGTCTTTCTTGGCGGCGGAACATTGGCCTTTTTGTCCCTGTGGCACGAACTACACCGGGTATTGGTCATTGATCGTATTGACCAATCTTTCTTCCTTCCCCGTGGTTCTTATTCTTTTGTAACGTGCGCACTGCTCTTCGGTTAACGAGGAATGTTAAGAATTCAAAGGTTTACTCGGAAAAGAAGGAATATCGTATATTCGTACAAAAGAGTTGCTGAATATACTCATAGGATGAAACAGGACGCCGGCACATGTCATAAATTATTCAGAATACGAGATTTCAGTTAATACCGATAAAACAGTGGAAAACACTGCCAATATATTTCATGCTGATTGGAACAAAGCTATACTGGACAAGAAGTTTCTTCATATTTGCAAATAAACCCTCGCATTCTTCAATTTATTATTGTACTTTATTTACAAAAATAAATCATAAGGAATCCAAAAACAAACACAATCTGCAAATTCCATATCGGGTTATGGTCTTTGTGAGTTTTGTAAATTATTTTTTGAGAAAAAAGCATCGAACTATAAGAACAATTAATTTTCATAAATTCCTTCGAAATAATTTTTCCCATCTGTTTCCATTTTTATGAGAACGCAAAAATGTCTCGTCGCAAATACAATGGTTTCTTATGAAAGCGTAATATTCTAGTCCTCATTTATTGATGGAGTGAGTCGAAAAAATTTCTAGGAGTATGAAGCGTCTTAACATGAACAAAAAATCAAAAAGAGAAGAATCTAGCGTCATTTGCCAGTACAATCTTCATAGAGGTATATTCCCCTGGAACCGGTATTCATATTGCATTCTTATATACATGATATAACTTATTTACCATGGCCTTTATGATATTCCAATATAGAATTCATATGTTTCACTTTAAAATGTCATACAGTCAAAAATATTTCCGCGTTTGTTCGATCGCTGCAATGATTGACAATGCATTCAATCGTTTATTCCCAGAAATGCAAGCACCCCATAACAAAATACATATATATCTACATAAATATGTATGTCTATAAGTAAAGTTTCAATAGGAATTTCAAAAATATCGAAGAAATCGAAGCCAATATCGAAAACATTTTGGCTCATTGATTTATGAGTTTCTCCCGTCGCGTGCACTGACGATTAGTTCCCATGAAACATCTCGCTTTTTCGTGTCCATAGAAGGTATGAATTTTACCTGTTATTACCGATAATGACACGGAGCCCGAGAGATGAAAGCCGAAAACGACCCCATGCTACCAACATTTTCAACGTTCGGCTAAGAAAGGCATCAATTTTGATCAGGAGCGAAGGTGTCAATTGCAAGATAACTGTTTCAAATTTTTCGGAAATGTTCAATTTTCGGAAGGCATATATTGGATATATTTTGTCGTTGCATTCGATATATTTTACAGTCTTATGTGTTCTGGCGTCATAAATATCAATAGTATGTCAAGTATGCAATAGAATAATAATTATATAACAACAACAAGAATTATTATTAATATAATAATGTATATATATGCAAATTTGAGATCTTTCGAGTACACTTCGCATGATTATTCGCCAGCATGAGATCAGAGTTTGGGATGTAGAGAGACGACCGATAAAGGATTATAATATGGAAAATCTAAAGGACAAAAGGTAAAGCTGGAGAAGTCGGGAAGTAAAGGAGAGAAAGAGGGAGCCTGCTTGGAATATAAATCAAGAGCCCATCTCATCTATTACTCATACTTGGTCCCTATATTTATCCGTTATCTCTCGAAGAGGCGTTATCGGATTTTACGGATCTTTGGATCTGTTATTCCTTCACATCGGCGAAAGGGTTTGTTCGGGCAGGAGTAGCTTTACTCGACGTGCTTGGACATCAATTTTGCCTTGTACGACGAGAGAGGAAGCGATACTCCTCCTACATTAACCACAGTTTATTACATATCGGCGCAATGCTCTTTTTTATTAATTTTTTTTTTAACCACTTATCGACAATTACTCCGGAGAGCTTTTCTCAGTACAACGAACCGCGTGTGGTTCGCTCCGTGTACACCTCACACTTTTCAGACTTTCGAACACGTCGCACCTCAGGCGTTGATTTTTATTGAAAGACTAAGATCTTTGCCTCTTTTCCACACGCCAAACTCGCCAGTCTTATACACACCCTCGACTTCCCTCTCGCTTCATTGCTCCTTGCAAAGCTCGTTGAAATGTTATTTTCTCCGCTGCTTTTTTTTTACGAGAGAGGAGAATCGACGAACTCGTAAATAAAAGAATATCCGCGGGTCAAAGACTGGGCATCGATTTGCAGAGGAGACGGGATCAGCTGCAACATATTTTTCTAAATTCGTCGTAACGACGTCTTGGCACTCAGATGAATTACAGGAATATTGTAATGTAACAGTTCTTATGAGAGGAATATGTTTTATAGTATGTGAAAACAAATCGTTGTTTGATAAATATATTAGCGGAATTGTATTCACAAAATTATAGAAATAAAGGAACATTATTATGAAACCCACTTCTAATTTTAATGACTATAAAATAGATAGGCTAATTATTACTTCTAAAAAATCCGGCCTATGACAACAAAACTTTGATGCTCACTAAAAGATGCCGAACATAAATTTAAAACTTATGTGATACAAGTACAATTTTACAGATCATTTCATTATTCTACTTTCACGAAAAAAAAATATTTTTATCAAAGTTTGCATTATACTGTAGTGAACGCTTTGATAAAGTCTAAAACTCAAAAACATCTCAAATAGTATTGAATATGATGTAGCGTAAAATTAAATTTTCAATTTGTTTCGTGAAAGAAAATAAGTGCACACACATATGTTAATCTCGGGTCTTAACCAGAACTATTTTTAGGTCGTTAGATAATGAAACGAGTGTTAGAAAAGTAGTAAAAAAAAGTACACATAAACATCTGTACTCGAAAGAGTAAGTGAATGGCTCTTCAATAAACAAGATGTGGTAAAAGGGATTATAATTGCTTGTGAATCGACACAATCAGCTTCAATCGGCTGAAGATCTACAAAAAAGTTGAAAGACTATGAAGAGCGCTATAATTTTTAAATGCTATTTTTTCTACCATGAAGACAAACTGAGATTGTTACAATTTACATAAAATCCATTTTCACATGATGTCAAAAGAGCAAGAACAATCGACAGCGTGACTCAAATCGCTTTAATTCGTGATAAATGAACAATACGCAGTAGTAATAAGAGAAGGATCATTTATTGAAATAAATTGCAATGGAACTGTTCTCAACTGGTTGTTAACCAAAGTGACTCGATGAATATTCCTAATGAGACTGTCGCTCTATCTGGATTTCTCCGAGGTAATAATAAAGGATTGGAAATGTCTTGGCCGCTGGTAAATGAGATGCAGATCGAAAAAAATTCAAGATTGGAAAGAGGACGAACTCACGAAGACGAGATGAGAAAAGGAACGTGGCAGCTGTCGTTTGGAATCTTGATTCAACGAATCTTTCAATGCTTCTCGTTCTTTATACCAGCTGCTCGTTGCAGATCACGTCTCGATCTCGCGGTCTGTGTGGGAGGTCGATCGATGGTCCTAAATGCTGTGCTCCTCATGAGATTCTTTTTTATGAGAGATATACCCTTTGCGAAATACTTGCGAGGAAAAAAGAGTTTGATCGCAAACTCGCCTCGGAGTGGGCAGGTGTGATCCGCGATGAGTTTTATCGACATAAACACACATAAGCACAAACACGAAGATCTGAAACTTCTTTTCAATTGTCTCCATGTGCATAATTCCTTCTTTCGAAACTTGAGCCAGCCCTGTTTTTGGTGAGTTTTGAGTTGATCCGTATCAGAATATTCAACGGTCCGACAAATCGATAAAAAATAGCTATAAGAAATAAAAATGCTCCCTTCAAAAGGGATTTCCTGAATAAAAAATTATTCTAAGGATAATTGATATAAAAATTAAAAAAAATGCATATATTTTTTTAAACATTTTCAATAAACTGAGAACGAAAGCGAAGGACGTCACAGAAAGACAAGATATACAAAAGTTTGTAGCTTCCAGATGGATGCCGTGTAGAGTTTCAGCATATTGCCAACGTTAAGGTATAATTTAGTCGGAACATCCTATTATAAAAGTATTACGTTGCTCTACGATTTCCCAACACTATTCCCTAATGACTGTTATTATAATATCCTGTGATCACGTCGTTGATTTTCCGTATATCGTGTGCGAAGGACGTTCGTACGAAATTTTAATATTAATGAAAAGCACGTTACACGGGTTATCAGGAGAGTGGAACATAGTTTGAGTCAGCATTGCGTGATTATGTCTCAGCGCTTCGGGGCGGTTGAAGGCTCCAAGCTCATGTCCAAGCTCGACAATACGATGTACCACGTAACGTCTCTAGCGATTACAAAACTCCGCGGGCATGAGCATTGGAACCGTAGCACTGAAAGCATAACCACTAAAAGTGAGATATAGTGAGAAAACGGCAGCCAACAATATGCATACTCAAGCCCTAGTTCACAATACCATTCAGCAACGTGACCGCATTTTTCAGGAAAATGTATCGCCCTCGCGATACGCGATAATATGGGGAGAATACGTGTGCGGGCAAAAGCATCGACATTGAGTGTGATATACCCGAGGACAATGTTTTGGTAGCTGGCGGCCAAGGCAACTGTAAAGTGCTCTGTACTACATCGATATATCTATGCTTCTATGAAAATATGCATTACCTTTATGTATACAGTGAACATAGGAGTTGAATGAACTATGAGAAGTAAAGTGTAAAAATGTAACAAAAATTGCAAAGACCCCGCGAGGAAAAGAATTTTCGAGAGACGAATCGTCGGATTTTAGTTTCACCTGAATTAAATCTTTATAAAAGCTTCATTTCCAAAAATTTTATTAGTCGTTTAATTAAAATGGTATACAGACAATTCTAAAAAGAATTAAATTTCAGCATCTTTACACATGTATTTTTTATTGTCAATGATTGAAAGTATAAGAGATAAAGGGGAATATTCAAGTAATCTTTCATAAATTGATTAATAAGTATTCCGTACGTTTGATTATAGTTATTCGATGCTTTTTTATTTTACATATCTGATGTTATCGATGATTGCTCTTGGATGATTCTTTTATTTTAATTTTTCATCGTGATTTTTACAAGTGACCACTGATCCGTATATAGTAACTCTTATTTATTTACGATTATTGATTTTTCTTTTATATGCAAATTATCATTCTTATATTTGAAATCTGTAGAAATCACATTCTTTAAAATTCGAATATCAAGTAGCAGAATATTAAGGAACCTCAATAAAAAAATACTTTTTGACTTCTTTGACAATTCATCGCATCAGCGATGATAAAACGGATTTGAAGATTCTTGCTTTCAGAGGTTGAACGTTTGATTTGCTTCAATGCTGTATGAGCATCTAAAAAAGATTTGGGGATTGGGAAAAGAGGGCACAGAAAAGTTAAGCTTTGAGTGGTACGTCGAGGGTCCACCGATTTCAAACATTTATCGATGAGTATTACTATACAGAATTGAATGGAACGTTAGGTAAAATGGTTTTGTCGAGAAAAGATGGAAACCGGATGCTGTGATCTTCGGGGGAGACTTCAGTTACATTGTACAAATATATAAACACATTATATATTGCAGTATGCAGTTTCGAAGTTCTGTGACAGAACGGTGTAGCTGAAAGTATTCCCGTTCTCCCATCATCCCCAAAGGTAAAGGGTAATTCGTGAAAATCGTGTAAAGCTACCGAGATTAAAGGGCGAATGAAAAGTGTTGGGAATTGCAAGGGATCTGTATAGATGATACAAATATGTATCAAGGGAGTTTGAGCTCGGTAACTGGGATACAGACGAGAAGTGAAACTGGCAGACGGCCAAGTTCGATACACCCACACTTTGCCTTTAGCGTTTCGGAGGGCCTCGACATGGGAGAAGAATCAAAGTACCTCATCCCATGAAGTCTAGACCTGGCCTACTGGTCGTAAGCTTCACTTTTGAACGTTTCTCTGCTGGAGCACTTTACCACTATCGTTTTACTGATTCTTTCACTGTGTAGATACGTGTGCATGTTTGATTTTGGGCTATCGCGAGTAACACGATTATCGGTATCTATCTACCAAAACCACTAACACATTGGTTCATCCTCCACGGCTCTTATTGCTGGAATAGCCCAAATCTGTTTCGATATTCCGCGGCCCTTTCCACGTTTTCCAAAATTATGTTTAAGCCAATATCGGAGGAAAATATGTCTCGGCATATAGGGGTCATTTGGTAGTTATTTGTAGGACTATCTGCCCACCAAGTTACTATAATAGTAGAAATTATATCTAGAGCTATCCGTACAAATTGTCACTACCAATTGCACCAACCATTTGTTAACTTTCATTACGGTTCCGAGAGAGAGGGAGAGAGGGCCGCGTGCATTATTGGTTCTCCAGTCACATTGTTCATTTATCGAAATCGAATCCATTTTCAGGGCTCAAGCCTCAGAGGAGAAGGTGGAAATTCGTGCATTGAGAGAGAAAGAGAGAGACAACAAAAGCTTCCCGATATACTTCAGCGTAAACAAGTTGGGCAGAGCGTGTACGGCTTCTAACGGATCTCGGCAAGTTTGAATGGAAACGGTAGGATGAGTGGCCTCCTTCCTCATGTTTTATTGAATTTCTATAGCAATTTTATTGAATTTCTATAGCAACTAACATAGCTCTCATTTACTGCAATAGATTAATGCAAGGGAACAGGAGTGAGTTAAATATCAAAGCTATTACAGGTTTTCGTGAGAAGAAATTTCTCTTTGACATCTGAGATTCGGTACTCCACCAAATTCATTTCGAACGCTTCAAGATTAAAAAAAATAAAGCTTTTGAAAACTGTTGACCTTTCATTGGGAAAAATTTGGACATCATCCATTTTTCCTAAGGAGCGTGTATTTTCCCACACTGTAAAAAATTTTGTATGTTGAGATTTTTTCAGTAAATTAAAAATCACATATTTGTGTTCAACGACTAAATGTCAAATTAGTTTTCTCTACACAGTCAGGGTATGTCTAGCACTAGAGCACGTATTGAATGATTAAAATGATTAAAATAGAAAAAGCAATTGTCGATGCAGCGCGCGTGAGCAAAGGAATAAATCGAGTATCCATTATAAAGAACAGTGCGAGTGAAGCACAGTGGGATGAAAAGGGGCCGTAGGCCAAACAGAAAGAGCGAGTAGAAAGAAGAAGACAAGAGAGGAAAACGAGCGCAGCTTGTTCTCAAAAGCTTGAGAACGCAGGGCTTGCAAGCTGGCTAGGAATTCGCTGCATCGCTAGAAAAGAAGGAGAAAAAAGCACGCGTGCCAGCCATTTTTCTTCGACGGAATGCGCCCGTAGCCAGAGAGCCGCGTGTCTGGCTCGCTGTGTGGAGCCACTAGAAAGACCAGCTTGTATCCTCAGTACTGTGAGGTCGCCGATAAAGTTGCTTATTAAAATTTCGCAGTATAGCGACAAAAAAGTTTGCTGCTCTGCAGAATGTGAGAAAGTGGACCGGGGGGGAGGGGGAGAGAGAGGAGGGGAGAGAGAGAGAGAGAGAGAGAGAGAGAGAGAGAGAGAGAGAGAGAGAGAGAGAGAGAGAGAGTAGGAAGGAGGTTAAAAATAGATTGGGGCTAAAGGTTTAAAGCTCGTGAACTCCAGTGACCACGTAGCCAAGAATGTTGGACCCTTGTACTATTCATTACCTAATAGGTATATATATAAATAGCGCATTGTATAAGTGCAAGTCACGAAAAAAAAATTGAGAATCGTCTCTTATAGCTATGTCCGATATTATTCAGCATTTTTTAATTTTTTATCCCACACCGACGAAGAATATCACGTTATTTTACAGAAATTACAAAAGAAGGTGGAAAATGAGCAAAGTCACGAAGACTCAAACTACTGCAAGGATCATTACGTGAATTTTTTTTTTCATCCTCTTTCCTTTCCTCATTTGATACATGCATCTTTTACGAAAGTCTTGAGTATAAAATATTCGCATTTATAGTGAATGAGAGAGACAGAGATGGAGACGGAGACGGGGCGGGAGAAGGTGAGGGAGAGGGAGGGTGGGAGGGGAGAGAGAGAGAGAGAGAGAGAGAGAGAGAGAGAGAGAGAAAGGAGAAAACGATGACTGCGCAAACTAGAGGGTGCACGAAAATGATAGGAATGTTGGAACATGCGAAAAATAAGAGCAAAAGAGTTGGAAAACGTGGAGGATTCAAGGGATACGATGGAGAGGAATCTCAAATAGAGTAGAGAGCGAAAGTAAAGATGTACAACGTGTAGAAGTGTATGTATACCCCTAAAATACTTATATGTATATGCACGCTTCTATATATTATTTTATTTGTGCATATGTATATAGAGCTATGTAAAAGTCGACAGTGAATATTCTGTAGTAATGAATCGCTCCCCAGGCATGTTTTACCCTAACCATTACCTAAGCTCGTCCGCTCGTCTCGCACTAACAATTACGTCACGGTATACATGCCCTCATCATATAAACTCGTTGGTCCAATTCAGCCGTTGGCAACGTACCCTTCCGCTTATTACAAGCCGTTATAATCCCGGTTCCTACACACCGTTACCAATGCTCAGCATCAACAAGAGTCCGACTCATGCGGATGAACCGACGGTGTCTCGATTACACTCGTTTCATTAGTATACATATATGTTTGTGCGAGTCTCTATCCGATTTGCCCCTTCTCGCATCAACCCTGCTACACATAACACACATCTGCAACTAGTTCCATACACACAAATTGAACGAAAAAGCTTTCAGCTTGCTCGGTAATGGTTACGCTCGGTTTACCACCACCAAGATACCCCCCCTCTTCCCCATGCATCCCCATATACAATCCGTATAAATGCAGTGGTCATGAATTGCACCGATACTAAATTAAGACGATTCAATTACCGGGCATATCCGTTACAGCCGTTCACTATGAAACCTCCTAGAAGCATGCCCTCGCAAAAGCTCTCTGACAATATTTCATCGACATTCTCGCTGAGTGCTCTCGTCGTGTGTAATCAAGGAAAATTTGATCACTTCTTCTTGCCTAACTGTATTAAAACGACAAAGTGTTGTGGAAAAAAATCGTAACCAGGAGCATGTAAATAAAATGTTGATCAATGGCCGAAATTTTTTTATTTCCCCGATCATGTTTGATTTATGGATATGAATAAGGTAGAAAAACTCGATATTTAGTACACTTTCCAAATGTTAACTTTTATGGGCGTCGGCATGCATTAAGCCCATACACCGATTTGTTTGCAGTGCGATTGTATAAAAAATGTGGAATAATTTTTGTTAATGTGTGTAGGTGATAAAAATAGATGAACGTGGTCTCGGAGTATTTTTTTTTTTTAATTCAAAATTACTTATTTAACGTGTAGAAAAAATTGAAGAATTGTAGAAGCAGACTGTGGAAATGCGTTTTCTTTCATCAAATACGGCAAAAGCGCTGGTCGCTTTATTAGTCAATTTAACCTGAGGCATTTAAAAAATTCTGTTAACAATTGTTTAGTTGATAATTATTTATTTCATCAACAGGAAAGTCTAATTGCTTGTCATTTTTCGTCATAAGAGCAAATTTAGAAATAATAATGTCTGGACTCATAAAGTTTGCATGGACCTTATTCTTCTTTCATGAACATTATATAGTTCGCATGAAAGAAGATAATTTTTTTTAGGTGTTGGTGAAATTTAAACTCTTTTTACCGTGTATTTTTTGAGATATTAGCTTTTAAAAGTACATTGCGACCATATATAGAAGAACGCAGACGATAGCATAGGTTAGAATTTTCAGTTCGAGAATACTCAAAAATTTGTCGTGCAAAAAAAACTTATTGCTTTAATCTACGATATGTGAAGCATTTTCTAGGAGAAATTGAATTGGATTCACTGTATAATTATTGAGAAATCGCGAATAAAATTACACACATAGCAGAATTCTGTCGGCTTGACTCGGACTTCTCTCTCTCTCTCTCTCTCTCTCTCTCTCTCTCTCTCTTGGAAGCTAGTAAACAATCAAGATGGCGGCTCATTTATGCCCGCTGGTACGAAATGCCAAGTAGACGAGTGCCTTTCTTAGCCACCAGCTGCTTCATTTCCCAGTTTTCTCTACTCATTGCATATTTCTAGAGCTTCGAGTAAACGTTTACGTTGATTTAGTTATTTTTGTTTAATAAAACTGTCCGAAGGAGCTCGTAATCAATTCATCGTGCGCCAAGTTTTCGAGGTTATGTTTACATTCTTACCGATCCACGGATCTGTTACTCCATGAGTCAGGCCAAGATCTTATTAAATTTTAATTGTCATTTAGATTACTTATAAGAGTGTACGCGATTTGATAAATTTTATTTTGAATGAAAATGATTTTTCAAATCGATTTTGTAATTTAATCGTCCATTTACAAATTTGAAAAACAGACTACATTTGGACTCAGCCAAACTCTACCAAACTACCTTAATCCAGTGGATTGTAAGCACCTTTGTAATTATCGACTGCTGTGATTGGGATTTAAGCGATCATTTTTTGCGTCACCCTGTAATCTTATACGTATTATTGCCAAGAATTTTGCGTTGTTTCTGCTGGAATTCCAAAGGGCCTTTCATTCTTCTCCCTCTCTCGGCTATTATATCGAATCCACGACCATACTGTCTGTATAGGACACTGATTCTTTGATAATCCAGGAATCCAAAGAGGTTTTATGCAGTTACCTTTAATCCGGGTTAAATGCCAGGGGTCACATCGGTGCAAGGAATTTGCCAGAAGCTAAGAAGCAAGTGCGAAAGTTACACAATATTTACGGGCATATATTGGGTTTTAAACTTAATTCCCGCTGTTTTTCATTAACATATATAGTTTATGGTACATTCTATTTTATTCGAAGTATTGTCCTTCAGAAGCTACGACCTTTTCCCATCTTTCACGCAACAAATGGATTCCATGCCAATAGAAATCGTTGCTTTTTGAGACGATCCATTCATCGATCCATTTTTTGATATCTTCAAAAGAATTGAAATGCTGTGATAACAAATCATTCTGAATCACTCGAAACAAATGATAATCAGACGGTGCTATGTCCGGTAAATACGACGGTTGAGGTAGTAAGACTTCCCAGTTCATGTCCTTTATATACTTTTTTACGGTTTCTGCTACATGTGGCCGAGCATTGTCATAGAGAAAAATTAGTTTTCACCACACCTCCACGGAAAGTTCGACTTTCCGCCTTGCTTAAGTCGAATTTTCCGCGAAGATGTGGTGAAAAATAGTATACGCACACACGGGAGGGAAAGAGGCCATCCCAAACCGCGTGCTTGCCACCCTCGCCTTCGGCTCGGGTGGCAATTCCGCACACGGTTTGACATAGCCTACTTTCCCTCCCTAGTGGCGTCATATACTATTGTTATGACGTTTAGCATACTCAGGTTGCTTTTTTCTCAATTTCTGATTTAGTTTCATTAATTGTTCTTTATAGCGAATAGCTGTGATCGTTTCACCCGGTTTCAGCAACTCGTGGTACACCATACCTTTTTGATCCCACCAAACACACAGCATCACCTTTTGAGCATGAATATTGCGTTTTGGCGTTGATGGACCTGGTTCACCTGGCAGTACCCATGCTTTTTTTCGTTTGGGATTTTCATAATAAACCCGTTTATCATCATTAGTCACGATTCGATGTAAAAATGATTTTCTTTCGCATCGTTCAAGCAGCAATTTACAAATCGTTTTTCGCTTTTCGAGTTATCTCTCGTTTAATTGATGTAGTAACCAATTTCCCACTTTTTGAACCAGTCCAAGATGATATAAATATTTGCTAACAGCTATTTCAGTAATATTTAATGTATCAGACAATTCTTTAAAGGTCTGACATCGATCTTCATTGAGTAAGGCCTCCAATTTTTCATCTTCAAATTTTTTCGGCTGTCCTGGACGTTCTTTGTCTTTAAGGTCAAAATCGCCACCTTTGAATCGTCTAAACCAATCTCTGCACGTTGTCTTAGATAGAGCATGTTCACCATAAGCTTCTTGAAACAAGCGATGACTTTCAGCAGCACTTTTTCTTAAATTAAAGCAAAAAAGCAAAGCTTCCCGCGTATGCTGTTTCGTTGGTTCAAAACCTGACATTTTCGATATTATAAAAAAAGTAGTGTATACAAGTGAATTCACTTTGGAATACTGAACATTGCAGGTTATGTCCAATACGTCAACACAGTATAGTTTTAGTGTTACTTCTATGAAAATCTAGAGTCGCGGTAGCGACTCGAGACAAGTACATTTAATATACTATAATGTCGAAGATGATGAGTCGCTACTAGAGTCTTTACAGTAAGCAGAATGGTTTCGAACAGTTTTTGAAAATTGTTTCGGCGATATTTAAAGAATTACAGCGTTTTGAAAAATGTTGCGGGTTCACGTATTTTTTATTTTTTTTTCTATCGATTGTGACTATTTAGAACTCTGTAGCCTAACGCATATTGGAAATATTAATATTTCATTCTTCCGAATCATCAAAAAAATGGTACGTTTTTCGCACACGTTTTTTGACGTTTCGCGGTCGCTGTCTAGTGACACTAGTTGTAACTAGAAATCTGGTGATATATGAGACTGTGTTCATCGATGTGACAGCTGATTGACTTTTCTTCATGTAATAACAATGAACAGGTGTGAGTTCAAAAAGGTTACAAAGATCGCGGATGTGAAATTCTATATTAATAGTGACAGTTGTGAGTCTAAAAAAATAATGTTATAAAGATCGCGGATGTGACAGCTGACGGATATTATTCTCAGTATTGATGTTGGTTAGTAATAGATAAAGAGTAATAATGCGAGAACTAATAAGTGTTTTTCATATCATGTAATAACCGTGACAGTTGTGAGTTGAAAAAGGTTATAAAGATCGCGGATGTGAAATTTAGAGTCGCGGTAGTGACTCGAGACAAGTACATTTACGTATACTATAAGATGGTGAAGACGAGTCGCTACTAGAGTCTTTACAGCAAGCAGAGCAGTTTCGAACGGTTTTCGAAAATTGTTTCGGCGATATTTAATTAATTACAACGTTTTAAAAGATGTTGCTAGTTCACGTATTTTTTTTTTTCTTTCGATCGTGATCATTTAGAACTCTGTAACCTAACGCATATTGGAAATATTAATATTTCATCCTTCCAAATCATCAAACAAAAGTGGCATTTTTCGCACACATTTTTTGACGTTTAGCGGTTGCTGTCTAGTGACACTAATTATAACTAGAAATTTTCTGGTGATATGCGAGACTGTGTTCGTTGATGTGATGACAGCTGATGACTTTTCTTCAGGATGCATAAGTAAGAGTGACAGCTGTGAGTTTAGAAAAAAGATCGCGGTTATACTAGTGACAGTTGTGGGGTTAAAAAGTAAGGTTATAAAAATCGCGGGTGTGAAAGCAGATAATTTGATTTTTGGTTAGACATATTCGAGATCAGGACTTTAAATGCTGAAACGGCACTCCCTTTATTTTGCGTAAAATGACGCATTTGAACTTCGCGCCAAGCCAGCTCGCACTCAGCCGCTTGACGCGACTCTCCGCGGTTAGGCGTGGAAGCTACTTTCTAATAGGAAGTAGTTCTCCTCTTTCTAAAATTTCACACATTTTATGTTTCGACACTTTAATTAAAATTCAAATTTTATACGAGACATGACATTCCTAATAAAAACTGATTAAAAATTAAGCTTTAAGACAAAGTTAAGGGAGTCCAGATAGTAATTTTTCATAAAAGTCCAATTGCGTGTTGGATCCAACAGAAATGGCCCGTCACGAGCCAGAGTTTGGACCTAGGGGAAATAAAGATCTGAATTGCTCATAAATTGTCAATTTATAATGTTTAAAAAGAAAATTTGATTCATTTTAGTTAAAAAAGGATAAAAACGAACTTTTCACAGCAAAAAACATTTATTTTTATTACAAAATCATTATTCACATGAGCGATGAAAATCAGCCTTAAGCTCAACCAATCACGCCGCGGCGACAAGTTGGCTGACCAATCCGTGAATTTAGTAAGAGAACTCTGGTTCGAGATTATTCCTGGGAGCAAAGTCCAAGTTATTTTTAGATCGAATCATTATCATTATTCCTTTGTCTAAATGCGTATAAAAGGCCGTGCGGATCAGCAACGGCAGCTCATTCTTGAATCAGCTCTCGCTTCAAGTACAGAGGTAGTGACTCTGGAAAACAAGCTCCAACGAACTGCCTAACCTATAATATTCCAAATTTCACGCCGAGAGGGAGGGGATTGTGCGATTCCGTGCAATCCAAAGATTCGAGGGTGAAATTCCTTTCCGATCATGCCAAGAAGGGACCTGTGCGATTCCGTGCAGGTCAAAGATTTCTAACGTGATAACCTTTTCATTCATTATTGAGAGGGAGGGGACTCTGCGATTCCGTAGGGTCTGCAGATTCTCAATTTTGATCCTTCCTTTCCTATGCTAAAGAGGGAGGGGACCGTGCGATTCCGTGCAGTCTGAAGATTCTTGGCATAGGACCCTTATCATTAACCCCTTTTTTGATTTTTGTTGGAGTAAAAATAACTCATTTCATTTAAACAAATTAAAAAACAATTTATTTTTTTTTTGAAGCGAGAACTTTTTCAGTCATTTCAATTTCTTTCAATTTTCCGAACAACAAAATTAATAAATCACTCTTAGTTTAATTGTATTGAGCCACAAAAATTAATTTAGAATTATATAGAATCACAAATTGGATCAGATTGATTGAAATTCGGAAAAAAAAATCGTAAGCATCAAGAGATTCATAATTAAGACGAATTTATTGAAACAAAATAAATTATTAAACTAGACAAGTTTCTTTACATAAGAGAGCGAAATTTATAAACTGGACAAGTTTCTTGATATAAGAGAACGAAACCACAAAATTGGACAAATATATTGAAAATAGGGAGAGAATCTCAAAAACACCAACGATTGGCGTCATATTTTTTTGTGTATATTAACAATACCCTGAATAAACACAATTATTTATATTTTCGACACAAATTCTCATACTCTCGTTTCTTTTCATGCCTGCTCCTAAACTCTTAGTTGCTCGAATTCACGCGTAGCGGGTCACGTCAAAAGCGTACCGTTACAATGCGTATCCGGTGAACATTTAATATCTTTGTTGTGAGGTTATAAAAATCGCGGTCAGTTTCAACTTTTGATTAAAGTGATTTTTATTATATTATCAGTGGAAGAGTGATAGTGCAAAAATAAAGTTTACAGCAATAAATAAATTTTTGAACAGTACCTTAATAAATCATTTTTTTTATTAACTCTAGCCCCAACAATTCATTTTTCCGAACGTAAACTCTAGAACGGAGTCAAAAACAGTGCCTCTTCTCTTTTACCATAAAATGTCTCTTGCATGCAATAATAAAGTTTATTTGGAAACCATTCTCTTCATTTTTTATATAACTGAGAGAATGGTGTGTGATACAACCCTAGGTTTGAATTATATATGGTTTTAAACCACCCTAGAGTGGTAGAAACCCTAAATACATGAAAATTCTATTTGCACTTGCAACCCAAAACGGAATCAGGCGATGCGAAATAATTTTGAGCGAAAAGATATCTAATTTGAGAAAAAAAAAATTCATAAGTACTTCATAAATTTTTTTTTTATCTATTGCTCATGAGAAATAATTCGTAATCAATAAATATTATAAAAGAAAAACTCGTGTAGTACTACGGCTAAAATTATTTTTTCCAATTAAACTTTAGCTCTTGAAGTTTTGTACGTATATTTTTTTGTTTCAAAATCTCGTTTCATTATGATTACTTATATTTAAAAACTTTCGGTGCATTCTGATGCTATTGGAGTATTTCTTCGGCATCATTTTTTATGGAATATTTTCCGATCCATTGATCTGTTGGCACGGATGTTTCGGTGGAATATTTTTTGAAATTTTTTTCTACAAAATTAAAAAAAAAATCAAGTTTTTACTTGTTCGTTGTTCTTTTATGCGTCGTATCTTCTCAGAACTACTGTACGTTTTAAGTAATCTAATAATTTTATAAGTATTGACGGTTAATTACGAAGATTGAATTCATTTGAACACTTCTTAGATCAATATTTCACATTGCATTTTTAGTACGAATATACACCAGCTCTAAATTCGATCATGTATCCATTTTTAGCCGAAATCATTAAAAAATCGCTTGAGCGACTTCTAAAATTTTTATTCAGTATTCAATTCTTGAGAGAATCACTTTTTGATAAAATGCTACCATATTTTGCTGCAATGCCGAAAAAATGTCAATTCTTTTGCATCACTCAGACACATACATAATATAGACATGTTTAATTGGCAAGCTATGAATTTCTTACCCGAGTACGTACATAATATTGACATGTTTAATTAACAAGCTATGAATTTCATACAAAAAGTCGACAAACCCTAGCCAAAAACAGCATAAATGCTGCAAAAAAAGCTGAGACAAGTACATTTATGCCCCCCAAATAGTCGTTCCAGTTAATCCGCCCCACCACCCAGCGCCAAAATGCCGATCCCCACAAAAATTTACAAAAACTCGTCTAAGTCGTTCATGCAAAGATCTCCGCACAAAAATCCTTTCTAAAAACCAACTCATCGTACAAAGTTTTATGAGTAACCGCTCTCATTATGTTATCAAATTAAGTCAAATTGTACAGAGGTGATAATTTCATTCTCGTAAATGTTGTGAGTTCACAAAAAGTTGATAAATAAATAAAGATCTACTAAAGTATATGTGGCCAAGTACGTGGGATTTTATTATGTTTATAAAATCTCCAATTATGATCATATGCCATTTCTCTAATTAATGCTTTATTACAACGAATTATTATCCTATAACTTGGAACTACAAGGGCTTTAAAAAAAAATACAGAATTGCATTAGCCTGCGTGAGCTTGAACGCTGCCACACTCTCATTTGTAATATTTGTAGTATAGTATTATTGGTAACAAATTGATAAAAATTTACTATCGTACGTAGAGCGGATACGCACAGAGTACTTGTCCGGCCCGAAAATTTTTCATAAAATTTGTCACATAAGTCAACATTAATCTACCATACATTTTGGCTTTAACTAGTAAAGTAAGCACAGCTAATTTGGAATCACATTATGCGGATTGTTTTGTATCCCAAATTATTCTCCTTTCCTTTAACCAATTGTTATCGATGAATTGATGCTCGGGTGGAGCATATCTCAAGTTATTACACGGCACGTTTATTCCGGTTTTGTACCATCCGGGAGAAAACTGAAGTTGCAGAGTGTCTAAACGGTACTGTACACCGGAAACAAGTAATCCGGTATCATTTACACGCACTTTTACACCGGTTTTTACTACAACAGGTTTTACAAAACGGAATAAGCCTGCTATGTAAGAGCGGTCATCAATTGATTACATTCCAAGGCGGGTAAGATTCAAATCTGTGTCAGGAGATCCGAATGTTCGGAGTGGTTGAAAAATTTACCGTGAACAAAAAAGCATATTTTTAGCTGACTAGTCGAAAAATTTTCGGGCCGGACAAGTACTCTGTGCGTATCCGCTCTACGTACGATAGTAAATTTTTATCAATTTGTTACCAATAAAACTATACTACAAATATTACAAATGAGAGTATGGCAGCGTTCAAGTTCACGCAGGCTAATGCAATTCTGTATTTTTTTTTTAAAGCCCTTGTAGTTCCAAGTCGTAGGATAATAATTCGTTGTAATAAAGCATTAATTAGAGAAATGGCATATGATCATAATTGGAGATTTTATAAACATAATAAAATCCCACGTACTTGGCCATATATACTTTAGTAGATCTTTATTTATTTATCAACTTTTTGTGAACTCACAACATTTGCGAGAATGAAATTACCACCTCTGTACAATTTGACTTAATCTGATAAGATAATGAGAGCGGTTTCCCATAAAACTTTGTATGATGAGTTGGTTTTTAGAAAGGATTTTTGTGCGGAGATCTTTGCATGAACGACTTAGACGGGTTTTATTAATTTTTGTGGGGATCGGTATTTTGGCGCTGGGTGGTGGGAGGGATAAACTGGAACGACTATTTGGGGGGCATAAATGTACTTGTCTCAGCTTTTTTTACAGCATTTATGCTGTTTTTCGCTAGGTAATACTAGTTACCCCATCTCATATAAACATATATATATTATATGTAAATATATAAACAGCGGGAATTAAGTTTATATTTATACATATATACATATTATTTACAGATATATATATATGAAGTAAAGTCGTACAAATATGGTTCTCAAGGTGCAAATATACGAAAATCGTGGCTGCCAACGATTTCACCAGGATCAGCGACTTCCAACAGATCTCTATAGATCATGAAACCGTCGTTGACCTCGGCTATTCCAATTAGTTGTCTCTATCTTCTTCTAAACTATCTTAAAACTCCTGTGATGCTCTGTGTTCGACAGTAAAATATATGTAGGGCTCCAAACTTGGTCAAACAATATCCGGAGATTATGGAATTTTATCCTTTGACATAATTTGGAAGTGAAATCCTGGGTCGCCCTTGAAGGGCAAATTCCGCTTCATTAATTTTTTCATCCCAGTGATTTGCTTATATAATTGCAGATTGTATCATTAATTTACTATGTTATTAATTTGGATCTCATTAGATTAGTACATCCAAGATGTAAAAAATACATTCGTAGAAAATTAGAAACTGCAATAAATAACTTATTTAATTTTTTTGTGTCGTCATACACGTCACATTGATATATGATTTCTGTCATTCCTTAACCTCACTTGTGATATATCTCACTTAACCGACAGCCATTTAATCATCATAATATTCTTTATATGAGTGATGAGCTTATTCAAATTATATTATTTTGTATTATTAGCCAATTTCATGGAAGCGCGTGTAACCTCTCGGACGCAGTGAACCACACGGATTAATCGAAATATCAGGGAAAACGCGAGAGGATGATCAACGGTGGACAGTAGAGAGCTGGAAAGCGATGGTGAAAGAGCGGGTTCGAGAAGAGGAGAAAGGATGGGAAGCGTGGGTATCCTATTAATTCCGTGCAATTAAACCACGCGGAAATGTTCATTATGTGATATATCTAGGTCACTTTGTCGTGTCGAGAGAGGACAATGGGTGGCCAAAAGAATACTCTGCGATATTTCAGTTGTTTGTTTTGCGGAATGATCGCAGCTCGTGAATAATATTTCACGCAATATATCCACGTTATATAGAAAAAAAAAATAATAATATCACTATGGGTATGTGATATCAACTCACATTAGAGCCTTGTTTTCTCTTTCGACTTTTCGAATTTTGTTTTTATTATTTCTCTCATCTAGTACGCTCGCATTGAAGTTTATGACCACAAACGAGTAATTCGTCGTTGCACAATAAAACTTTTACCATACACATTTTCCACATACCTACGCATTTTCGCGTATACTTTGAACCATCGATCTATGGGCATTCGAACGCTGTAAAAATATTTGATATCTCTAAAAGTATGTACAATATACGTGTCAATAGTATTCACGCTCTTCTCATAGGGATTTTCCATTCTCTTTTTTCTGCATATATATATCGTGATATGCAATCTCCGTTTCATATAGCGTCAACATTTCGATAAAACGCAGTGCGATATCGTATTTTGTGATATAAACCCTTTTTGCCTCGAGGCCAAAAATGTAGAGTGGTACATTTGAAAATGAAATTATCCTTACGAAACGCGAGCGTAGTGAAAAAATGGGACCATTCTCGAGTTTTCATAACAAGAAATTCCAAATGGAATCCCAGCAGAAGTATACAAATTTGCGTGGTCATGAAAAGCTTTTTATTTCGTTGAATGTGTCACAATATTTCGCGAATTTGCATTTCAACAAGTTTTATGTTCCGGAAAAAAAATATCGTTTGGAATGAATTGCTAGCACATTCAACGAGGTTGTACAATGTAAAAATGAAGTAAGTACAACAATCAAAAGTATTATTATAATTTGTTTATTAAAATTTATTAATATTATTACTTTTACTGTGCATTGTGTCATTTATTTGATGAACTTTTCTTGTTGATGATGATGTAATATTTTTATTATATATTTATAGGTCGCCTATATCGACGAACGAAAAATGTCTATTTAACTTATGAACAAGTCGATTGTTTTCATTTTTATAAATACGATGAATAGGCTTACATTCACAATTGGGATGTTACAGTTAAAATCATTCATTTGTTAGGTTGGTGTAAATGTGGATCCGCCATCAAAGAAATACAAGATATACACTTAAGGGGACCGTATGGTCTAGAGCACGAAAATTTCACCTATTTTCACGATTTTTTTTTTGCCATAAAAAATTTAAAAAACGATGTTTTAACTTTTCGGGTTTATTACTACCTTTATTAAGTATACAAAAAAATTTTTTTTTAATTTTAAAAACAGTGTTTATTATCATATAATTGGCATTGAAGACGACCCTCTCGAAAAATCCGACCCGGACGGTGAAGATCGATCCGAGACTTCTACTCATCTGAAACACAAAATTCAAGAAGATTCTTAATCAGAAAGAGTGCAGTTATGGTCGGGACTAGAACAAATCGAAAAAATTAAAAATTGACAAAATGGCGCGCTTTTGAAAAAAAATTCGTAAAATCGGGTTTTTTTTCACTAGTTTTTTAGTATAAACAATAAGAAATTATTTAAATAAAATTATGATTGTAGTTCCGACGATAGCCATACATGTTGTAAACAACATATCCAAATTTCAAGTGATTCGGTTGAATAGTTTTTTTGTTTTCACCTGCGCAGTGCCGAAAAAAGTCGTTTCGAGATAAATGAGTTTAAAGTTTGAGGTACAGATATTTTCAAAAATTGAGCAAATTTTGAATACTTACAGTTAATCCGCGATTCCGGCACCATATAGGATTCCTTCGGAACGTTCATAATTCAAGATTTCCTCACTCCTTTCATTTCTTCGAGCTGTCCGAGCCTCTTTGGAGTTGTCCGTGCTCCTACGGTTGGCGCTCGATACTCGCAGCTCGTCTCGGTTTTGCGCTAGTTGCTCCGCTTGTGGCCCGATTGTTATGCCCATGGTCTCCATTATTTTCAATAGGGATGCAAATCCTTCATTGAATATGCAAGCGGAAATGTGAGTGGCAATATCAATGATTTTTTTTCCGGCAAACAGATGTTTCGGCGCAAGGTGCCACACGCAAGCATTGAAACTTTCGTTATTGTTCTGCGTATTACTGCCAATACACCTTTCCAATAAAGTCTCTGCTGTCAATTCTTCATAAATTGGTTTTAATATCTCTTGTGCTTCATCGCACAGAGCAGGTGGGTGCTCGTAGGTGTCTAAAGTACCTGCAGCCTCACTTTGACGCCACTTGCACCACGATTCGGAACCTGGAGGACAGTACGAGTGTTGCGGATTTTCATCTGTTGAAATTTTGTGATAATATGCTGCCCATATTTCACTTCTCATCCCTTCAGTCGAATCTGAATTACGTCTAATTGCTAGACCGTAATAAGTTGACAGCTCTTGCAATAATTTATTCGTCAATTGTTGACGCTTCGGTGTTTTATTTATCGATTTCCGCTGTGTCTTTTTTCCCTCTTCTTTTTCTGTCAATTTCTTTGTTGCTTTCTTTATTTGTGCATGTTTTTTTTTCGCATCAACAGCACGTTTGTACAAACGTTTTTTAACATGCAAAACACATTCTTTTTTGCAAACTAAAAAATCATCCCCGTAAGGCTTTGTGTCCAATAAGGCTTTGAACGTTTTCGTGTCGCGGACCGCTCTCTACCTGCGTTATGGGCTGTAGAAGCTGTAATATTGAGAATTTCCGCATGAAAATTTCACAGTATATTCTTGAGATACTATACTTTCGACATATCGAAAAAAAAAAAAATCGATTTTTTCAAATTTCTAGACCATACGGTCCCCTTAAAACACGTAAAGAGAAAACAGATTTTTTTTTTATAAATTCTTTTAATTTTTTAAGGAGTGTACTGATCTTTTCAAGTCATCCAGGTTTTGCAAGGCCCGATTTCTTGATGATGAAGATTTTTTTTGGACTGTGGAGGTTTATTATTTCGCGTATTTTCTTTTAAAGTCAGATGCTGCCTACTAGCTGAAGATTCGAAGGGATCGATGAGTAAAATGAGAGGCAATAGGTCGCCGGAGATCGATTCTTGACCCAATCTGCGCATCGATCCCTGGAAAACCGGGCGAATTTCAAAACATTTCGACCATTTTAGGACGAACTATTTTAGGACTCTTTTACGATTCCAGGATGAATCGGTTTTTTATAGGCTAAACTAGTTTGCTCTAGAAATCGGATAGGAAATTCGGCCTAGAATCGGGTTTCGGCAGTAACATACATAAATATCTCCTTTTGTACGTGTGTAAGTTCGTCGAACATTTGAAGAATCGAGACTATAGCAGTTCACTGAGATCTTTGTCGCACGAAAATCGATCCTCTTACACACAAGACTGATTTCCACCAAACAGTTCAAACGACCCATCGGATTGCTTGCGTCTATTCACTTTATTGAGATCAATGCTTATTGAAAACGTTTATCTCCCTTGCTCTTCTATGCTCAGCGATTTCTCTCTCTCCCCTTCGCCCTCTATATTTCAATCTCTTTCCCTTGGCCGATTTCTGTTTCTTCTTCCATCCCCGCAACGATTTCTCAACGAAGGAGATTCTTCTCGGACTCGATCAGGCGTTCTTCACTCTCTCTTTTATCGGGGGGAATTGGGATTTTTCTGGTCTCACCTTCAATTAGATCTGATATGCTGTTGCATTCTATTGCAATTCATTCTAATTGATCTTTCCCTCCAATTATTATTTCACATCGATTATAGGTCAAGTATATTCCTTTCTTAAAAAAATACATGTGGTCGAACTCGAAACAATCGAATTTCGAGATAAATATATTGAAATTTGAAGCCACTATTTGAAGCTATATATACGTTTATTTATTAGTTGCCATGGACACATTTATTTGTTAGTAGTCATGGATACGTTTATTTATTTGTTGCCAAGCATATATTTATTGATTGGCAGAATTTTTTTTTTCGTTGTCATGGATCCATTTATTTATTAGTTGTCATGGACGCATTTATTTGTTAGTTGCCAAGCATACGTTTTTTGATTGGCAGAAATTTTTCAATTTATTTTTCTTTTAAGAGTTGAAGTGAGCATTCACCTGTGAAAGTGTTGACAGTGCTAACAAAATCATATCAAGGACTAATTGATTAATTACAGAAAAGGGCTAAAACTACAAGCAATCACGACGACCGAAGGTTCGAGCCTTCATATGCCCGAGCATGCTACAAATTTCAGAAATAAAAACTGCTGATGATGATATACTTCCGCAAGAGCATTAAGAAATTGGTGAAAAACAATATGCGAGCTTGAATGATAATAAACAAGAAATTGTAATAATTGCTTTTATATTGATGGCCCAGGTGGCTCAGGAAAAGCATGTATTTACACAACGATTTGTCATTTACTAAAAAGTAAAGGTAAACACGTGTGCACTATGGTGTTTCCTGGCATAGCCGTAACTCTATTACGAAAAGGAAAAACAGTAAAACGTTTGGAATGCCAATACCCCGTTTTAATAATTTTACGTCGAATATTAAAGCGAAATGGAGGGAAAGTGTGTACATAAAAAACGTTGATATTTTTGTTTGAGAAGAGGCGCCAATGGCACCAAAATATGCATTAGAATTGATTGATCGAACTCTCCGCGATATAATGAATAATAATTTATTATTTGGCGGGAAAATTATTATTCTTGATGGTGATTTCCCGCAATTACTCCCGATTAAAATACGAGAATGACATCGCTGAAGCGGTCATAGAATTTTCCCGAAGAGGAAAATAAAGATCGCAAAAATAAAAAGGTCTGCAAATATTTGAAAATATATCTCCTCATACCGGATTATAACCATTGATTATAATTGAATTTTTATTTTTTTTCAGAAGGTCAAGTCTCAATGAATTCAAAAATTTATTATCTAATTATTTGAATAAATTATGTAATAACGTTATATCTATAAAAAAAAAATTAATGAAACTTCTTTTTTAAATAAAAAAAATAAATTCCCGACCCTAATAAAAAAAATATAGTTTAAAGCAGAGTTCACGAGCAAAGTAGTGAACATTATTTACTGGCACTATGATAAATAATAACTAAAACATGCTGTTCTAAAAGATTAATGAAGAATGATAAAATCAAGCAGGTGCGTAGCGCCCGCATTGTTGCTAGTAATTGTAGAATGCTATTTATTTATTCTTACTAATATTGATGTTTCGTGCTGTCTGTAAACGACACGATCCCAACTCGACTTTTTACGGAAAAGTGGGGGTTTTAATAAATCAGAAATAATAACGCCGTTGCACTGGGAAATCTGTGGATTACAACTTGAACGTTTTGTTTATTGCAAATAAATTTTATATAACGACGATGTTTGAATTATAGCGCGTCGGATGTGTGCTTTCTTTTGAGTTCTGAATCGATGTACCAATGCGTTGAACAAAATATCTGGAGAAGGGCACATACCCTTCCTTTGCCAAAAAATAATAATAAGCAATCTCATGGGTCAAATAGTTGTAGCGGTAGCGGACCAAAAAAGAGGAAAGGGAAATAAGGAACATGAAACAGGAAAGCGAAGTTTTTTTCGCTAATTTATCCTTTTTATTATAGCGACGAGTGCAAGGCAAGCGTGGACCAAGTTTCGTATCTCACTCAGCACATGTGGCACTTACGTGTCCAAAAAATTAGAAGTGTCCCCACCATTAAGTTATAAAAGGAATAACACGACTGTGCCCGAGGTAAGCCGCTCATGGGAACGTCCCGGATTGATAGGGGCTCGAGGTATCATAAAGGTGAAGGGAGGTTTTTCTAAAGAGATCTTAGAGTGACCAAGGATTACGCTACGCTACAACTACGTTACACACAAAAAATCGGCATTTATGAAATAATATAAGCAACGCGTAAGGCGCGTTGCAACAATTGAAAAACACGTGAAGTCTTCCCTAATGAATCTTCCGCACCAAATAGAGTATTTAGTTCTCAGCCCTGCTCCGGTAGTTAAACTTTTGCAACTTTGTAGGCGCGAGGATAGCACGGAAATGGTTTCCGTCTTACAAGAACTATTTAATGAAATCGCTGGTCTTTGATTAGTCGATACAGAAATTTTGAGACTTATTTTTTTGCGTTATCTTTTTTTTGTTGATAAGACAATATTTCAAAGTTGAAAATCCAGTTCAAAGTACGCATTTCAAGTGTACGAGTGTATAAAAGAAATGGAGGAAATTTGACATAAACAACTGAATTGGGGAACAAAAATTATTTTTTATACAAAAAATGAAAGTGAAATTCTTGTGTCATTCATTACTCACCTTGTCCGAATTGAGTACCAAGTGTTACCAATTTCGATATGTAAGTTCGGTTTTCTCTCGAGTATTCCTGCTCCCCATCCGCATTTCTTCCGTTATTAAAAGAAACAAGGGACCTTTTAATTAAACCCCTCGAGTGTTTAGACGACGATCTTGAACACCTAGAATAGAGTACACTTTTTGTATATAGATTTCACAACGGAATATACATGAGTTCGAGAGCACGTCCTCATCTCCGACGATAAACTTCTACGTCGAACTTACCATTAAGATTTTGATTGGTTATTGATCGCGGAAACCGGAGGCTTGGAATGAGGTGATACAGGAAGAGGGATTTATTCCCCTCTGGGATGCGCGAAATCGACCATCATGGCGCCTACAAAATCCGCTTCTTTACGATTTCTCATCGTCTATATATTTTTATCTGTACCTCGTATCTGTCGTCCTATTTTCTCCTACACTTTAAATTTCAGGCTTTCAGGCTACAAGTACGGGAAGGTCGAAGTATTTGAAGGCGAGGTTAATTGAGAGCTTTTTGATTCATAATCTAATATTTTTTGCTACTTTTCTTTTAATGGCTTTGTTTTTGAAGATATTCGTTTTTGATTTTAGGATATTGAAATTTTTGCGTTCGGTTTTGTATATCGAGTTATTAATTTTATGGGAACGGATGTACAAATTACATAGGTACATGTAAGTCTATGTATTAAATTGTTTTCTCAATGGACTTGCATTTTTCAAAGTTTTGTTGTCTACAAGGCCAAAAGTGCGGTGAGATACTGCATATTGAGACTTCTTAATTAATTTTATTTAATCATTCATTTAAGAAGACATTTTTCTTTGTAATATTTCGAAAGATCGATAGCAGATGAATTTTTTTCTCTTAGCACAGACGGAATGAATCCTTGGTTCATTGTATTTAAGGATTACCGTTTACGTTTTTTAATTAATTTTTATTTTGTAAGGTTAAGGGATAGAGTAAGAGATTTTATCTTGAGAAAATTCGCTTTTCAGATACTTCAGAAGATCGATAACAGATCAATTTTTTTTCACCCGTCGTCGAAAGAATCAGTCTTTGGCTTACTGTATTTAAGGATTATGGGCATGTGCATTTATCTGAACAGTAGGGTCTCAAGATAGTCGAAATAAAAAGAGAAAGACAGAGCTACTTATAAGGAGCCAATTCAGCTAGAGAAATTGCAAAATTTCTCCATAGAACGGAGAGCTTAAGCAAACCCATTCATGGATAGGAGGAAGCTGAGTGGAAGAGCGTATAAAGGGTATAAAAGGATTGGGTTGATAAAAGCTGCAATTCCTAGCGCGCAAGGCTTCGGCAAATAAGTTGATTCTCGTTCGCCTCTCGGAGATGCGCGAAATGGAAACGTTAGAATTCGCGAGAGTATATAAACATTTCGTGCTATTGGTACTGTAAGCTTTAACAAGCGAATTCGACCTCAGCCCAAATGGCCAAAAGGTGTTCTCCCCTCGAATTCTTCCACGATCTCTCTTTATCCATACCTCTTTCAATTCCTTTTCTTTTACCCTCTTCATACACTTGAACCCGTATCGTACTACTTGAAATAGATAATCGATATAGCTCTTAAAACAGACAAATGAATATAAGAGAGCCAATACGAAAATAAGCGAAAAAATAAGTAGGGCAGGCACTTAACCCGCCAGCTGGCGCGCTATGAGACTTTTTCTCACACTTATATTAAAACGATGATTACTCGAAAATTTTAAATGGCATAAGCATTTGAAATTTTTTCTATCTTAACCAAATTTATTTTTTTGTATGATAGAAGAGTTAAAAAAAAATTTTGTTTTTGAATTTTTTAAATTATTATTTTTTGGTATTTAGTGTCAATTATCGTTGTAAATATTTATGGTTTTTTAAAAATAAAAATGTTTGATAGCCACAATCACTGTAACGAAATTGTCTTCAAGTCCCTATTTATCAAATTAAGCACTTGAAGCTATACATGTGAGAAAATCTCTCATCGCGCGCCCAATGTTTAAAGTGTACGTAGCGAGCCCACTGACGGGTTAATAATAATAGTTATATGATCGAAAGAATAATTTTACATCCTGAGAAAATAGATCAATATTACCAGGCTTACTTACATTATTTTTTATCAGCATCTCAAGAAAATGTTCATAAACCTGTTAACTTTCACACTGTGCATTCCTACATTCAGACAATTAAATCGCATAAAAAATGAACTTCAAACCGAAGCCTTTAATGGAATACTAGCCGAAGCTCTGATCATAGGAGAAATTTTGCTGCCAAATGAAATATTTGTAGTCTAAAAAAAAAATCTCGTCATTTAAATTATATTGATTTTTTCTCAATATTTTAACGCACTCCAGTACTAACATGAATTCCATGCCAATTTTAGAAATCTGAAAGAAAAAAAAAATCTAGGCGGCCTAGACAGGAAGCCTGTGCGAATTCAAAAACTATAAATTATATGAAAATAAACGTTTAACCGGTTAAATTAATATTCATACACTACTCGAATAGAAGCATAACGAATAATAAAACGAATAAAAAAACATAAAAAAGAAAATCCGGACCAGATATTCATGACAGAAATTCAACTGGACACTCGAAATATTATATTTTGTGGATTGAAAATGAAATCAATCGAAGGAATCATCTTTGCCTGATTAATACACTACCTCCGAAAATCTATTTTTTAACTTGTAAAATAAACATTTATATATTTGGTGCGTTATATCCAATAACAAATGAACTCCACCATTATCGTAAATATATTACGGGTTTCATATAGGGATTAAGTTACCTGTGAGTGCATTCAAGGGCATTGTGGGTATGGGAGGTCGAGTTCTTGATGTAAAATAACCGTGACTCTTGGATTCAGACAAATGTCCCGGAGACGTCACGAATTGTATGTGAGTAGCATTACGCTTATGTATACAAACATGCATTTAGCATTACTGAAATATATGTGCAGCTGAGAAATTCGTAGAGCTTTGGTGCAGTGAATGAAAAGCACTAAGAGACTCTTGCCTTAGCGTCTTAAATTATCCAATGAATCCCATAAATACACACGCCTCTCGTATGCGAGGCGACGCAATAGGTAACCGTGTAAAATGTAACCACTCCCTCAAGCTTTCTTGCCCGTTTTCCTTCTCCACATCGACGCTCCTTATGCCAATTTTTCTTCCATGTATAGCGATATCTCGGTCTTCGAGCCAAGCTCACGTAATTCTCTTACCAGTCGACATTGATCTTCGATTTTTTTTTTTCAATGCTCAATCAATCGTTGCTGATAAAACTATTTCGCATTGAGTTTACTACTGAAGAGAATGAAATAGAAAATCCATTTAAAAGTGATCGTTATAATGTCTGCAGGATTCATTGATAATTTGTCTACGGTTTTTGATCAATCAGCGGTGTACAAATTTTTGAGAAAACCATATAACGAAATCTGCGCCTTAACCACTAATCTATAGATCAATAAAATAGATAATAGGTATTATTGCGTGATCTCAATTTTTACAGCTTCAATATCACAAAACAAAGTGTCGAATAATAATTTGAGTACTCTTTGTTGTTTGAGTTTATTTCATTATACCAAAATTTACACATTAACCAATTGATAAATTAGAAAATCGACCTCCAATATGTATTATTTAATCATCTTAATTTTTTATTGTTTCAATGACATCACAAAAAAATTGTTGAATAAAACATAGATCAGCTTATGCATTCCGATGGACGTTATAATTTTTTAAATGGCATCGCCGTTGAAAAGAGATTCTAAAAACGTCAAAATAGTTGATTTTTTTAAAACTCAAAACGAACAATGGATAATTTGGAAGATACGTAGAATACATGAGAAGATAATAGCGAGGTGCAGTGAATAAAAAGGAAATATGAGGATAAAGAAAAAAATGGTAGAATGATAGGCTAGGTCTACATGATGGTCCGAGACTCTAGTGACCGAAGAGTTTGGATGAAGGGGTTTCAGTTGAATATGTCGTTGCAAGAGATTCAGTATTACAGGGGAGAGAACGAGATAGTGTTGCAATATAGGGTAGAATGAATGTGAAAAAAGAATGAGCGGAAAAGAGCGAGGATAAAATGAGAACGAGTGGTCCCATTACCAGGCTGAATACCTTCTTTGTTATCATTGTTACTCTCTATCTGTTTCGGATAACCGTACCAATGGACAATGCTGTTACAATGGACGTTGGAGAATAAGCTACGTTTAAATTAAAACGAGTCGCGTCATATACGTCGATGAGACTGAACCTCATATCTACGATAGGCTTCGTATGTTCTATTCGTGAAAACCACGTTTATACGTCTAGTAGACGGATGGATGAAATAAAAAGTCGTACAGATTGACAATCATTGTCCTATGACATTTTTTTGTTCCCTTAAATTTCTATTTAACCCTTTGAGTCATGATGGGGCATACGTTGTTCTACCTTTTTCTTTGCAATTTTTTGATTATTTAATTACTTTTGCCACAACAAATACCCGATTTTTCGTTTGTACATGGTCCGTAGGACATTCATGAATGTACAAAAAATATGTATATTCATATTTCTTAATATTCATTATTCATTATTCTTAATTGCATAAATACCATGTAATATTCATTATTTCTAAATTGTATAAATACCATATATAAACAAATAGTCCAAATTGGTGCTTTTTCATGAAAAAATGCATTTTCTACTAATCTACTAAGAAAATCGAGATGGAAATTTTTTCACAACCTTTATGTACTCCAAAAAATTATTCAGAATTTTTTCAAAATTTTCCGTTCTGTAGTGTTTGTTTAAAAAAAATAAAGAACCGATTGTTTCTGTACTAGATCAAAACTAACAATAATATTGACTGAAAACGTTCGCTTATATTCGACTTTTTAGTTTAGATTCGTAATCAGCGACCCCAAAAAACTAAGCATGCAAACTTTCAAGTAAATCGAACGTAAAAAAAATGTATGCCTCAAAGGGTTTAATAGTTTCGTATTTTTTCTAAATTCCAGACTACAAATAGAAACTTATAATAAAAAAATGCTCCTGTATTTCCAAAAGTCAGTCCACTGTATATAATTGTTTGAACAGCAATGCTCCAATTCAGACAACATTAATTTTCTCAATCATTTCGTTGTGTGGTTTATGGCACAATACCTCCAAGACATTTTACGGCAAATGGACAAGGATAGATTTCCGTTTTAGTGCTATTATATCGTCAATGAATCTTCGTGCATGGTATTAAGGCAGAAACAGGGTAGGAATATAGCGTTGTTAATCAACTCACGAAGGATAAGCCTAATCGAATTTACCCAAGCTCTAGTTCTCTTAACTCCGCCTAGTGAAGACCAAACCCTATTCAGAGATAACATCTCATTTTCATGGTTCACAGTGTGTTTCTTTTCCCATACTCCTTTCATTGCACTGTTTTCTCTGTTTATTATTCTACCCTCGCTTGTTAATTCGTTCACCGAGAATGTTACACCCTCTTTGACGACTTTGAATCTTAGAAGAAAGTCTCGATCATTGAATAACACACGGGGAAAAATTAACTGTAGTTTTTACTGGGATTTCCATGAAACTGTACACAGTTTTCCACATTAGTAGGGCCTTCCGGACGCGGAAACATAAATTTTTCATGAAACTTTAAACAAAATCTGCAAGCCCCTGTAGCGGAAAATACTAATACTGTAAATGACATATTGTATGTCCATCAAACGAATTTTTACAGTGTCGAACAATAAAAAGTACACGCTACATTCACACCGTTTTTATTCAATAGGAAATACACAATTTTTATATTTTCGAATTACAATTTTTTATGAATGCCGTTTAACATTTTTTACAATTTTCAATATCAGTAAATAGTATTAGTTTAAAGTTTACACTACTAGCATTCAGTAGTTACACCTACTGAATATTTTAATGAGGGCACTATAAATTTTACATTTCATATACAGTGAGATTCCTCGTTTTTATTTGCAATTTCTGCTATGTCATTTTTTTTTGCTGTGGACATTGAGTTTTTTACAGTTTAGATCAACATTAATAACTGATCAGAGAGTAAGAAAAACATATTAAATCCATTATTTTGTAATGGAACACACCGTAAAACGAGTAATTTATAGTTTTCAACTATATATTTTGTTTTAATTTCAGTAATTTTTAAATATGGACCATTAATTTTTACAGATCACTTTTTTCAGTGCAAAATTCAAGGAATAATTAGGCGTTTCTCGTAGTGTTTTTATAGACTTGGCTCGTTTTTATCCACAACCTTTGTCTTCACTAATCTAATTTAGTGTCTGTTCTGTCAATATTTTTATGTTTATAGATTTAAGTTGCTTAATATGAGATTGGTGCTTAACATAAGACAGGGCAATATCTCAAGATATAGAAAATATAGAAATATAGTACTAGTGTCATATGGTCATTAGGAACACTAAATATTTTGAGACGTCTGTCACTGCGGGTCAAACAGTACTTTTGTTCGGTAGTGTGCATTTATCATAGTCGCAAGCTTGATTAAGAAATTACGGGACACTCTGCATATGATGTTCATGGCACATTGTTGAGATCTTATTGCAATAATTAATTTTCTTATTCAAACATTTAATAGTGTTGATAAACTGCAGTTATGAAAAGAAAAAGGAAAATGTTTTGGGAGAAAAAAATTGGTGAATTGTCCTAATATGAGGTAGCAACAAATTACTAACGTTTGCCACAAAAATACAATGAGCAAAGGGATCTGAAGAAGAAAAGACATGAAATACGGGACCTTGTCGAGCAAAGATGAAGAAAATGCGTTAATAATTGCTTTTTCTGCAATAACAATACTGAAATGTCGTATAGTTTGTACTCCCAATTTAAAGTCACTTCACATGAATAAAAACGTGCTTTCTCGTATTAGAAACTATTTGTAAAAACCAAGGATTTTCTACTTGCACTAACAATCGAAATTTATAAGAAAACAGAAGGAAATAAATATGTGAACGTAAAGTATGCATTAGCATAAAATATTTCTGACATTTGACAAAAACATTTTTTTTTGATACATAAGGTATTTTAGATGCCCGTAAATTATTTCGTAATAGGGACCTTTCATCCTATATTATGATAAGTTTGCAGTTTTACAATGATGATTCTATCCAGCTTTCATTCGAGACAAAATGCTCCTCGCTTTTCTCTGATTCACCACTTCTACAGACTACTTTGTCGTTCCAACTCTCGAGATCTCTCTCATCTACCTCCTTCATCGAAAATCTACAATTTCATTAAACAATTAAGACGATGAGGTGAAGCTTAGAAGTGGAGGTACGTGCTTCGAAGACAATTCAAGAGGAAAAGCTTTTGTTGTAATGGGTCCGGTATTATATCGATTATTATTATTTTTCTATGTATCGTTGTGTTGTCAATTATTTTCTTTATCATACAAGAAACTGTACTTTTTTAGTAAAAGGAAATTATCTTAACGAAATAACAAAAATGGCATAATTACATTAAATTAAAAAAAAATCTCCACAGTTCGTCAATTGGCAAGGATTGTATTCATTACAACTAAATTTTAATAATCCTAATTCAATTAATCGATAGTTGTTGATGATGGTTATTTTTATTAGTGTTGGCTTAGGAAAGTTTATCTTTGGACCTTTTACGTAGATGGACTTTGAATTCAAAGAGCTCTGGCCTTCGCAGCAATAATCACGATTAAGTGGAAAGGGCTTTGTCGTATAGAGCGTCGGCCCTTCCGATGGGGACATTGTTTGCGTTAGTATCGTGCGAAATGTAAACTCTCTAGGATGGTACACGAGAGGTTCGTAGGAGGGGGAGTTACTCGAATCGATAAGCGATACTAACTTCATCGAGGCGGAATGGCGTATGTATATAAGAGTCAATGTGGATACGAGGTACAAGCTATGTATATGTATATGCGACAACAACAGAGTACGTTCCGTTTAAGCACGGTAAACTCCAAAAGCCCTGACAATGAGGCACAGAGAGGATTCTCCCTGGGAACATTGGACAATTATATTACGGATAATCGTGCATAATTTACATCTCAAGCTTGGAACTGTAATTGTGAAATCCCCATCAAACTTAAGCGAACAATCGTTAGCGAGAATTTAGTGTATCTACTCAAACTAAGAAATTGTACGAGTGCGTGTCTCTGCAGTCCGCTCGTAGATCTATGGATTTGTGATCGTCGGATGTATGATCATACGCAAGATCTAATTTCAGTGAGTCACAAATAGAAATTGATATTGTGGTAGGTGCCATGGATTTGAATTGTACTCGGTCCACAATTCGGGAAACCTATCGATGCACTGGTTACTTCTACGGGGCGCACGGCAATCGGCGCAGCACGTGGTGAGGGGAAACCTTCGCTTATTACATATCTTCCACTGTCAAATGCGCAGAGTACGATGCACAATCTCAGTATACAATATATTAATTTCATGCACCCAGTTATTTTGACGTTACCTATTACACCACTGTCTACTTAACTCTTTCAAGTTGAAAGATGATACAAATATTACCAATCTGATATATAATAAATAGTATGTTCTATGAGACACAACAATATTCGTGAAAAAAATTTTAGAATGAAAAAAAATCCATAAAATAACATTTGGAAATTTAGATTGCAAATTTTTAGTTGATACATAACATCATTCATCTTCTTGAACAGAAAACTATACAAATATAATATTTATGGATGATATAACAGAAATATCATTTGTTTTACTCAAAAAATGGTCACATAATCATTAACAAATTTGATTTGACACAACAGACATCAAGTGTTTGGATCAAATAATATTGTTTGATATTATAAACATTGTCGGTCAACACCGTAATTTTTTAACAAATCAACATGAAATGGTGTAAAAATGACATCTAAGAACGGTAGCCAAGTGCCATGTAATTTAACACAGTAAATTTGACAAATTTACTTGGAAAAGTGTTATCTCATTATTTTGACACTTTATGGTGTTGAATCGAGAGAATGACACCGGATCAGGTTTTAACCAAACGTCCGGGGTTACTTTTACTCTCGGAATTAACATCGTTTTCTTTTTTACCACTCACCCCTTTCAGTTAACACAGCAAAATTTTTACAGTGTGTTGTTGGCTTATTCCTGTGTCTGAGGTGATTGGCAAGCGTGAAAACAAACCAGTACGACTGGCTATGATGATCCAGAAAATTCACCGGAAATTACTATAAAATAATTTTTACGCCAAAACGCAACGTCAAAGTTACCGTAAACATTAGACCGTATTTAGTAGCAAACGTTTAAAAATTGTATGTGCTACTGATTTCGATGCGTTTTGTTTCGTTTAGCACGTATAAATATGTTTTTTGTAAATTTTTCTCGATATATTCTTCTACGCGAAGTTCAGACAGAAACAAGTGTCTATGAAAATGGAAAATTTCATAAAATAAAAAAAAAAAAATAGATGAGTCTCGGTTGTCGTTTTTTCAAAACAGTTCTTTGCAAACTGCAATTTACAGTAACCACGATTTCGACTGTGCGCTTTAAGGGAAAAATAATATCTTTTTCTTCAAGTTGATGAAAACAATAGTATGTGGTAACCGATTTCTTTTGAAGGTATTTTCCAAACGATATGATACAGGCCCGAATTGAAAAATCGAAATTTCACCTGAAAAATCGTTTTTTTATTTATAAAAAAAACTATGATGTTTTTTTGGTTAGTTTTTGAAATATGATGGTTACTGTTTTTTCAAAAACACTATTTTAAGAAATGCACCAATGCGGCCCACAGTTGAATGTTTTTGACCCACTGATCCGAGAAATATCTTTAATAAAATCAGTAAAAGAATACAAGATGTAAATGCAAACAAATATGTCTAATGTTTCGTGCTTTTGACGCGTGTTTAGGGTCGACAATTCGGCTAAACGAGATTGTATTAAATCTCCGAAAAAGCTGTGCATGGATATTTTGTTCATTTCCAATGACATCGGCCTTGATTGAAAAAAATGTTCTGCGAGTATGAGAAAATAAAATATAAGCTTGAATGCGAGTTTGACAGGATGACATTCGCACGTGAAGGATCCGTGAGACAGTGAATCGACATATCAATCAATGACAATCAAAGCTGTCTGGCGTATAATCTACAAACTTCGCGCGAAATGTCACGTAATCTTTTATGTCTAAAAACTTGTCGAATGTTTTCGTTACGGGTGGTAGGTGGTTCTCAAAAACACAGAGATATTTGTGCAACTTTTGAAAAAACATTTCTCCCAATTCAATTTTGTTCCCAAAAATAATTAAACCTTAACATAAAATTAAATTCAGAATTAATGTTATGTTTAGACATAATATCGAATGGGCATGTTCAATATAGTGGTAACTGAATAATAATTTTGTCTAGACATAATATTAAATCTTTTTCGTTTAGTATACAGGGTGATTCAGAAAGACTTACTGTCTGGGTAAACTTGGATTCGGGACGATATTTTAAGCAATTCTACTTAGGCAATTTTTTAAATTCGCAATAGTTTTTAAATGGCAAACAATAGAATTTAAGTTTTTTGAGACAATAGGAAGGTCACTTTCCGCCATGATAGGTCACACTTCAGAGTCGTCTAATCTGGGGGCTAAGATAGGACTTATGCTCGCATTCAGAGCGAATATTTTTGTCTTTTGTTTTAAAATCAATGTCCCGCGAAGTAACTTCCATGGGCGCGGTGACAGAAATCAATCCAAATATTCGGCGTACTTTTTTGACAAATTTTAGGAGGTTAATACATCGATCCCCAGCTGATACGATTGTTCGATTAGAACTGCAATTCCCATACGGATTATTTGATAAATTATCAATGCAGAATAAACATTGATTGTAAACAACGGCAACGTAGGAAAGTTATAAATTGTAAATATTGAAACAACGATTCAAAATGTTTATTTTTTTGAATGGAATGTTGAAATGTATTGAAATTTTATTTCTCGAATTACTTAAGTGGTAATACATGATCACCGCTCTGCAAAATCCAACCCTACGTCCGAGACTTCTCACGTGCAGGGCGGGCAACGTGTGTTTTGCATACGGCTAACAGGGCACTGGTCACACACACACCCACACTCACATACTACACAAACACCCACACATACACGCCCTTCGACAAACCGGGGAGGTGAATGCTCGGGGACCCTATAAACGGGCCCTACCGAAAAGCGAATGCTCGGGGATCCCTATAAACGGGGTCGTCCGAAAGTGAATGAAGGGGATCCCTATAAACGGGCCCTCCCCGTGAATGGAGCCCGGTTCGTCACGACGGGCACGCATACTCACGCACACTCTACAGGGGGGAACACCGAACACACAGGGAGGGGGGGGACCTCAGGGGCCGTGCGTAGTCCCAGCGCGGTTCGTGGAGTCGCGACCACGAGGGACCTTTAGCACGATGGGACAAACAACCATGACAATGCACTTGAAACATTTTGATATACCTCAAGTGGTAACCCCTTCTCAGGGGGAATCCACCCCGGGTTCCGATCGGGTGAAAGCCCCGGTGGCCACGGGCAGCGGCACGGATTTTGAGGACCGCAACTTGTGCACGATGAGAAGGAGGACGACACGAAACAACGACACGAACAAGACGTTACTGAACCCACCGAGACAAAATAGGACGGACAGTGTGTCAAGCGGTAGCAGCGCGGCAAGCTATGCCTCCGCCGTGGACAACGCAACACTGAAGACGAGACAAACAGCCACAACAACGAATGACAAACAAGACTTGACAGAACTGCTGAGGCTCATCCACGAGACGGCGACGAAAATGGCCGAAGCAGCAAATGTTCAGAAAAACATGAACATGACTGTAAAGACGGGAATCAAGACGATCCTCGAGACCGCGGACATTGCACTGCACATGCAGATGGAAGCGGCCACAAAGGGACGTCTTGTAGACAGTAAGAAGACACTGACAGGTACGAACAATAACGAAGAGACGCCACGGACGAAACGGAAACGATCGTCGACCGGGACCACGCCGGAATCCTCGCAAAAGAGGCCAACGACGATGGAACCGGCCACAGACTGGCAGACCGTTACGCGAAAAGACAAGGACAAGACAAATAAGAAAACGGACGCGAAAACCCGGGCTGACCGGAGCGGACCGGCCCCTCGTCAAAGGGGATCGGTTGTTCTGGTTAGACCGGGTTCAGACACCACGTACTCGGACATAGTACGAAAAATACGGTCGACAGTGGACCCAAAGAGGAGTCACGTGCAGGTGACGACTCTGAGGAAAACGAAAAACGGCTCGTGTCTCCTGAAACTGCAGGTAGACGCAAGCAAACCGGACGGACGGGACGAATTTGAGCGACAGATCCAAGACGCGATCGGGGAGGCGGGCAGTGTCAGGGCCGTGACCCCCAAAACTCAATTGGAGATCATGGACCTGGACTGTGTTGCGACCCCCGACGACGTGACGGACGCACTGAAACGAGAGACAGGACGAGACGCGGACTTCCGAGTCCACATTTTCGGTCCGAACCGCGCTGAGCAGTACATGGCGGTCTGCGAACTTGATTCGCGGGAAGCCGATGCGCTGCTTCGGCGGGGTCGGATCGGAATCGGCTGGGTGTATTGCCGCGTTCGAAAAAGACTGACGGTGACGAAATGCTACAGGTGCCTGGGCTTCGGCCACGTGAAGGCCGAATGCAAAGGCACGGACAGGACCAAATGCTGCCGCAAGTGCGGCGCATCCGGACACCACGCGACGGACTGTAAGAACAAACCGGTCTGTCCACTGTGCTCCGAAGCTGGGCACAAGGACGTAGCGCACCTCGCCGGAACCGGCAGGTGCGCCGTGTTCCAAGCCGCGCTGGAGGAGTGCAGGAAGCAGGCCGGAAGACGGACAGAATAGTTCAGGGAAACCTGAACCGAAGTAGGACTGCAGACATGCTCCTACCACAGATAGCTGACGAACATGACGCGGACATCCTGATCCTGTGTGAACCATACAGGAGAAGGACGACTCAGACGTACATCACGAACGAGACAGAGACTACCGCTATCTGGGTAAGGGGGACCGCCCAATCTCGAGTCTCTAACCGCGGTGGCGGGGACGATTACGTCTGGGCTAGAGTCGGCGCTGTCACTTATGTCAGCGTCTACTTGACACCCAACTGCACCGCGGCGGAGTTCGAGAGGAAGGTGGCACTCCTGGAAGACGGTATCAGGGACCTGCCCGGGGATGTCGTCGTTGCGGGGGACTTCAACGCGAGGGCGATCGAGTGGGGAATGACGGAAACGAACCGACGCGGACGACTACTGCTGGAGATAGCCGCAAGGCTGGACCTAGCAGTGGTAAATACGGGACATACGCCGACGTACAGACGACCAGGGTTTGGAGACTCCATCCCTGACGTGACGCTGACGTCGGACAGAATCCTGCCACGGCTGAGGGGGTGGCGGGTGATCGAGGACTACACAGCCAGCGACCACCAGTACATCACCTTCGAAGTGGCAGGACAGACAGAAACGCGACGAACGAGAACCCACCAGCCCCCGCGGTGGAACCTTGACAAACTCGACGTACGAAAATTTTCTGAGGAACTGATGGCAGCACCAGCTCCTGTGACGAAAATTCCCCCTGAGCTGACTGGCCGACGAAGGGCGGAAAGACTGACAGACGAGACGGCCAAACTAATAGACGGTTTGTGCAACAGCACAATGCCGAAACGACGACAAATACAAAAAAGACGACCACAATACTGGTGGACGGACGAGATAGCCGAATTGCGCAGGATATGCCTGGCAAATCGGCGACGAGTCACGAGGGCTGGGGGCGGACCCGAAAGGGAAAACCTCCAGGCCATTTACAAAACGGCACGGAAGACGCTGACCAAAGCAATAAGGGACAGCAAGACGAGATGCTGGAGGAAGCTCTGCGAGGAGGTGAACGAGGACCCCTGGGGAACCGGTTACAAGATGGTGACCGGTAAACTAGGGGCCCGAGTTCCACCGGAACTCAAGGACGCCGAAACAGCAGGACGGATTGTCGACGGATTGTTTCCGACGCACCCGATTCGAACGAACGTGACGGACGATGCTGACGCGCCGGAGCCCCCGGTCTTTACCGCAGAGGAGCTCACTAGAGCAACGAACGCGATGAAGACTGGCAAGGCACCGGGACCAGACGGAGTACCGGCCGAGATCCTCCGGCTCGTGGCTCGCCTACGGCCGAGGATACTTCTCGACCTGTACAACACGTGCTTGACGACAGGAACGTTCAGCGATCGGTGGAAAGAGGCGAGGCTCGTCCTTATCCCAAAAGGTAAGGGCGACCCTAACATGCCGTCGGCCTACCGACCGTTGAGTTTACTTGACACGACAGGTAAACTCTTTGAACAATTACTGAGACCGAGACTGACGGACGCGATGCAGGCTGGAGGGGGCCTCTCAGACCTGCAGTTCGGTTTCAGGAGGGGTCGATCGACGATTGGAGCGATCCAAAAGGTGGTCGACTCGTTCCTGGAACTGGACAGACACTGCCACGCAGCACGACCTATCGTACTGCTGGCGACGCTCGACATCAGGAATGCTTTCAACTCGGCCAGGTGGGTGGATATCCTGGAGGCGCTTAACAGCAACTTCCGGATCCCATCGTACCTGGTCCGGGTCGTGGAGGATTACCTGAGAAACAGACGGATAACGTACGAGACGATCGAAGGACAGGTAACAAGACAGGTCACCGCTGGTGTTGCTCAGGGGTCGATACTGGGACCTGACTTCTGGAATGGTTTATACGACAGCCTGCTTCGGTTGGAGATGCCGCTCGGAGTGCTCCTCGTCGCCTACGCTGATGACGTGGCGGCGGTGATCACAGAGCGGTCTCCTGAGCTGGCGCAGCTGACGTTGAACCAGACCATGAGACGAGTAGGACGCTGGATGACAGACCACGGACTACAACTCGCAACAGAAAAGACGGAACTGACGTTTCTTACGAGAAGACGTATACAGACAATACTGCCCATGAGAGTGGGGACACACGAGACGGAGACCAAGGGGGAAGTCAAGTATCTGGGGGTGACCCTCGACACGAAGATGACCTTCTGGCCTCACATACAGAAGACAGCCCGGAGGGCGGCCGAGAGGATAGCATCCTTGAGCCGCCTGATGGCAAACACGACGGGACCGAGGCCGGGGAAACGACGACTGTTGATGGCGACCGCCCACTCGATCCTCCTATACGGCGCGGAAATATGGGCAGACTCCCTGAAGACAAAGAAGTACTGTAAGACGATGACGATGGTACAGAGACAAGGCGCGCTGCGAATCGCTTGCTCCTACCGAACAGTCTCTGCACAAGCTGTTCTGGTGGTGGCGGGCGTAATACCCGTGGATCTCCTTGCCTTCGAGCGCAAGAGGATCTACGGGAGCAGCGCGGACATAGGACGAAAGAACGCGGCAATCGCCGAGCGCGAAAGGACGATGGAAGTATGGCAAAGACGGTGGACAGAAGAACAAGGTGGAAACTGGACGAGACGACTCATACGGGACCTGAGGCCGTGGCTCGAAAGGAAGTTTGGCGACGTGAATTTTTACGTCACCCAGCTCTTGACGGGGCACGGTTACTTCCGACGGTACCTATGTAACATGAACCGAGTACGGACATCGGACTGTAAATACTGTGGACACGAACGAGACGACGCGGAACACACGTTATTCGTATGTGACCGCTGGACAGGACTCAGACGAGAACTGGAGACAACGGTCGGCCGCATCACTCCTGATAACATCGTGGAGGTGATGCTGCACGAACCGGAATGGTGGCGCTTAGTCGCCGCCTACACGGAAAACATACTGAGACGTAAGAACGCGGACGGCTGCTTAACAGACGACTAAGCAGACGGAGCGACGTGACGTAACGAAATACGGAGGAACGGCACGAACGGACGTACACGGACAGAACCCCCAGTCAGAAGTAATATCAACATAGTCCCTGGCTGGGGGAGGACATCAAGGAGGTGGCGGTTTAGTGGGTAGGCCTGTTTTTTTGGGAGTCCCACATACCCCCTTAGACTAAGGGGAATCCGTAAAAAGGATTCCGCAACTC
The DNA here is from genome assembly GCA_963989365.1 of Rhimphoctona megacephalus. Taxonomy (NCBI): domain Eukaryota; kingdom Metazoa; phylum Arthropoda; class Insecta; order Hymenoptera; family Ichneumonidae; genus Rhimphoctona; species Rhimphoctona megacephalus. The sequence continues at coordinate 12,220,048 of OZ022414.1, read as the reverse complement.
CTTGTAAAAAAAAAAAAAAAAAAAAAAAAAAAATACATGATCACCGCCCAAAAAAATGTTGTATCAAATGACATTTTTGCACGGTCTATTAGAGAAAATACACCAAAATATCGATAAAACACGATCAATTAATTCTTTAGTTGCAAGAGAAAATTCATTTAGAATTATTTTAACAGCAAACGAAATACAAAATATTCAATGTTGTTTACATAATTAGAAAAAAAACATCTGGAATGAATGGATTTTCGAAATCGAATGGCTTCTCCTAATACACGTTACTGTTGTGCTTTGCCGAGTTAAATTTTTTATCAGGTATCCATAATGAAAAAATGAACTCTAATTGTTTCTTAATTTCTTTATAAATAAAATTCAAGTATTATTCTTTTAACTGAAAAGTATACCGAAAACTATAAGAAAAATACATTTTAAATATATTCTAAATATAATAAATGCATAACTTTTTTATATTTAAAATATATTTTTCATATACCCTCGAAGACAATACTAATAGTTCTGGAGAGCCTACATAAAAGGTTGATTTCGCGTTTTGAAAAAGCCCATTGATTTTGCTCATTTTAAAGCATGTACTGAATGCGAAAAATCGACGTGTTTTTTCAAAACGCGAAATCAACCTATTTCCACAGACTCTTTGAGACTAGAGGAGGAATATTGATAATATATTTAATTATGAGCTCGTTTTTTTCTGAGATCTGCTCCTGAGACGGAGATCTCTGAGCTCACATAGTGCATCGAAACTTTTCAATCAATTTTTGAAAATGGACCCGATCTAACTCAGCCTTGCAACCCATTGCACGTTGTATCTTACATTTCAATGAAGAAAAAGCACTGCCGATAGTCTCGGAGGGCCTACGGGAAGTGGTTGATTTCGCGTTTCGAAAGAACACTTCGATTTTGTCCATTTTTGCGTTTATTCAAAACACGAAGTCAACCTCATTCCGTACATTTCCTGGGACTATCGGGGGTATTTTCAGGAGTACATTAATAACATTTTTTGAATATAAAAAAGTTATGTGTTACTTATATTTAGCATATACTTAATTAAAATGTATTTTTCTTATAGTTTTCGTTACATTTTTTAATGAGAAGAATAATGCTTGAAAATATTACACTTGTAAGCTACATGACTATATAAAAAATACATTTTCAGTATATTCGAAATGTAAATACTTTAGATAACTTTTTTATATTTAAAATATATCATTAATATATAAAAAATACATTTCAATTGTATTTGAAATATATTTTCAATGTATGCTAAATATAAGTCGAATATAAATAATTTCAAATGTCATGTTATTTGTATTTTTCTTATAGTTGTACTGTTCCCGCGTGGAAAAAGTTGGTCAGACGTCTCGCCGAGAGTCTCGCATGGTCACGTTTCCAAGACTTCTCTAAATTCTTTCCGAGAGTCTAGCCGAGACCGTTTCCAACATTTTCCTAAACTTTTTCCGAAAGTCTCGCCGAGCCCGTTTCCCAGGTTTTTCAAACTTTGTCCGAAAGCATTAGATGTTCGAACTAGGGAACCTCGGGTTCGCAACGATATTTTGAGCATAACCTCTTGAGGATTTTTTGTTTCAACGATAAATTGATAGATACATTTGATAGTTGTTCCTGCCTAAGCTTATTTTTTGCCCGTCCAGGAATGAAACCAAGTACGATTGCGGTGCGACCTGCAATGAAATATTCGGTACCTCAATAACCCATTGAGCGAAACCTTGGTTTCATTCCTTTCATGGACTTAGGGCAGACCTATCGTTAGCGAACTCCCTGTATCTGTTAAAAAAAATAAAATTCTTGAAAGTCATTGCGAAAGACGAAACCAGCTATGATTGGCATAATTTTGATATTGCACTGGCACACAATATTCAGATAAATTATATCTAATATTGGTTTCATCTCGACGCTTGAAAAAAAAAGATTCTTAATTTTTCTATCACGAATCTCAAAAATGCAAAGAGAAATGTAACAGTTGTTTTTGCTGGTGTTCGTTTCTGTCCATTCGCGAATGAATCCAAGTAAGATTCTAGTGGGACCTGCAGTGGAATACTCGATATATGAACAATCAATTGAGTAATACATTGGATTCATTCCTTTTTTGAGCCTAGAACGTGTCTATCGTTGGCGACACTCGCTTCGAGCTTTGAAAAAAATTTAATTTTGTAAATTAATTGCGAGCGATAAAACCAGCTATTATTGACATAACTTAATTTTTACAACGTGGTACAATATTTGGACAAACTATAGCTTAAATCGGTATCATCTCGATGCTCGACAAAAAAATATTCTTTGTTTTTCAATCACAAATCTTGAAGATTCAAAAAGAAATGTGATAAATGTTTCTGCATGGCCTTATTTTATGTCCATCCGGGAATAAAACCAAGTAGGACTGTGGTGGGACCTACAGTGGAATACTTGGTACATGAAAAACCCATTGAATAAAACTTTGGATTCATTCCTTTAATGGACTTAGGGCAGATCTGTCGTTAGCAAACTCGCTGTATCTGTTAAAAAAATTAAATTTTTTGAATTCTTTGCGAAAGCCGAAACCAGCTATGATTGGAATGATTTTGATATTGCATTGTCACACAATATTCAGGTAAATTATATTCAATATTGGTTTCATCGCTACGCTTGAAAACAAAATTATTCTCTATTTTTCTATTACGAATCTCCAAAATTCATAGAGAAATCTCTATGAATAGAGAAGTCTCTGCTGGTGCTCGTTTATGTCCATTCTATCGTTGGCAACACTCGCTTCGAGCTTTGAAAAAAAATCAATTTTCTAAAGTAATTGCGAGCGATGAACTCAGCTATTATGGATATAACTTAATTTTTATTAGGTTAGACAATATTTGGATAAACTATAGTTTATATTGGTTTCATCTCGCCGCTTGAGAAAAAATGATTCTCTATTTTTCTATCATAAATCTTGAAAATTCAAAGAGAAATTTGATAGTTGTTTCTGCATGTCGTTATTTTATGTCCATCCGGGAATGAAACCAAGTACGACTTCGTTTGAACCTACAGTGGAATACTAGGTACATGAACAACCCATTGAGCAGAACCTTGGATCATTTCTTTCATGCACCTAGGCCAGCTCAACTGTTGGCGAAACTCGCTGTATCTGTTAACAAAATGGAATTTGTTTAAAGTTATTAAGCTATAGTTTGTCCAAATATTGTGCCATATTGTAAAAATCAAGTTATGCCAATAATAGCCGGTTGCATTGCTCGCAATTAATTTAGAAAATAATTTTTTTTTTCAAAGCTCAAAGCGAGTGTCGTCAACGATAGAGCTCATAAAAGGAAAAATTTCAATGTATTATATAATACATTGGATTCTTTCCTTTTATGAGCCTAGAGCGTCTCTATCGTTGGTGTAAAAAAAATCAGTCTCAGCAAGACGTCTGAGCGAGAGTCTCGCAAGAGTCTGGCTGAGAACGGTTTGCGGTACTTTTTGAAATTCCCCCCGAGCGTCTCGCCGAGACTGTTTCCAAGATTTTCTTCATATTTTGATAGTCCAGTCACCTTAGCAAAAGTCCTATTCAAGAGACCCAACCTCTGGCCAATTTTTTTATAGGTTGCTTGGATCTATAGGAATATAGCCCTGAGTTTTCGTAAAAATCCGAGTTGTATTTTAGCAATAAAAAATTATTGAAAATTAAAAAATCGATTTTTTTTAGTTATTTTTTGGAACGCGTCCTATCGAAAAACGTTTTAAATAAAAGTTGTTCATCATAACGTCCTCTATAAAAAAGATCCTATACAAAAATGAGCTAGCATTGTTAATTAAGCAGTTAATTGCAAATGAAAAAAAAAATTCTCAATCTCATTTTTGCAACCGCCATCGATTGTTTTTCAATATATCGGTTTGAAGCATGATGTAGGGGAGCCAAATCCCAAGAGAATCGTGCAAGATTTATCGATCTGCGAGATGTAGTTTAGCAACAATCGCCGATCACCGAAAAAACTTTGGCATTCAATAGAATTTCCCGACGAAGGCCCACAGCGTAGAAAAAAATTGAGGAGCTTTGTGTCATCGTGCACAAGCGATATGGAAAAAAGAAATTGTTTTCATTGAAAATAAATGCTGTTTTTTGACGATTCTTGATTTTTGCTTATAAACAAATAGCAATTCTGACCAAAGTTACAAAGATATCTGGAAAATTCTTGGACCATCTAATGCGTTTTTGAAAAACGAACAATTTAAAAAAAAAAGTTGCAATATCTTGATTACAGCCCGAGATATGGATATTTTTACATTTTTTCAATTTTCTATTGTTGTAATTAAGATTTTTGCAAAATTCAAATTCGTTAGCCTTCCCTACGCTTCCGGCTACGGGATTCAATAAAATACTGACCTTTAGGAGGATTGGCAGTTGGCAGTTCAGGTATTATCCAATTCAATACAACTTAAGTGATTTCTAATTGTAAGGCAATATGGCGACATTTTTCATTTTTTATACTTGTAGGTGTTCAGCAATTCGGTTGCCAGCGGTCTTCGCTTTTTTCAAAAATACGTCGAGGATTTGAAAAATTCTGAAAGTACTGCTTCGTTCTGTAAGTGGATGAACAATTTATTCGATGCGCTGAATTGCAAAGACCCTGAAAAGGGAGTAGTACCGGGAAACCCAGATTTGCAGGCACCGTATTTACTATTTTAGTGATTAGCCGAACCTTGGTTTACTCATATTATTCAGCGTTGTAATTTTTTAAATATCAGCTTGTTGAAGATAGCTTGAATAAGCTCGATCGCTGGGAAGCTGATGTTAAAAATGGCAAAATATCAAAAAATCTGTTCCTGACAAAACAAACTGCGGAGGGACTGCGCGTTACTTTAAAATTGACGCTGGATCTTATACAGTATTTAATTGTTGATTGTGGCTTCTCATATGTGCTAACTGGTCGCATAAATCAGGATGCTCTAGAGGTTTACTTACGTAGTATAGTTTTTCCAAACGATCTAACAAAATGTCGAATTTTGTGGGCATGCAACTAGGATTCTTTTGTCAATTTAATTTTAAACTCAACAATAAAAAAATTTCATATATAATGTAATCTATATAATTTTATTTTAATATCAATAGTTCTAAAGTTACGGCAGTTCAGTTTTTAACATTTTGGCAAACGTTCCGTTTACTTTGCAATCTAACATATACAAAAAAGTATCAAATTTTCCAACAGTCGGAAAAATTATTTTTGTATAAAAAGAATTTAGAAAAATTCCTTAAAATACATCTTCGAATAATCTAGAATTTGCCTATAAATATTCTTCTTTTTTTCGCAGGTTCCGCAATAATTCGAAAAATGTCTTGTTCTTGAAATTTCTTCTGCATTTTATATTTCTGTTTAGAATTTTATAACTTCCAAACACACCTCTCAAGTTATTTTAAGGGGCTCTATCATTTGCTTGAATGCGAGAGTAATGGCTGTAAAGCAGATTACCGTTTTTCTCGGAAACGCTTGACATTTTAAGAAAAGCGAAAATTACATTTTGTTCTCTAATGAAAAGAAAACAAACCGTAAATTTGGTTTTTCTCGAAAATTAAACTGTGTAGGAGAAAATTTGCAGCAATATTTTTACTGATTGCGAGATTGATAGAGCGCCTTACTTTTAAGTGTATGACATTTCCATTACGTCATTCTATCTTTATCCTAACTGTTTTTTTGCATGCTTACCATTTTTCCATTATATTATTGCATTGCATTTTCATATCGCTGCAAATGCTACTTTGACTTGATCATGCTATGTAAAGAACGAAGGTTCTTTGACTCATTTTTCCTAGACATTTTTTGGCACTATCCGTCAAGCTGGTGGATATAATGATCATCCTTCAACTCCAACGTTCCTCTGCATTTACAAAATTCTCTCAGTATACTCTATGCTGAAGCCTCCAATCTTTGGCAACTGTACACTAGATGAGAAAGAAGCTCAAGATTCGTTAATATCGCTCACCGATTTGAAGAGTATTTATGACGACCATGACAATAATGACGCATCGCAAATGATTCGGGAAAAGTTGGATAAAATAATTCACTGTGAAGCATGGCGCTCTGAAGATTTTACCCACTTAATTGATCACAATTACGACAAGCCCGAAGTTGCTAACTGCGTATGTTATGTGTGCAGAATTGACGAAACGAATAATCCAAACAATTAAATGCAGTGAATGTAAAAACGCCTTAATAAGCTCCGAAAAATACGCGATTCTTTACCCGCAAGCCGAATTGACAATTCCATTGCAAAATAATCGCTTGCTACATCCGAGTACTGCTTTGCACCGATTGATCCTTTTTCTTGAAAAGCTGTTCATAAAATACCGAGAATTGCAGCACGTTTTTGAATGCATTTTGGATGATTTATATCATTGCAACCATTTGTCTTTTTCCTGTACGCTCCATGCATCAGAAGTTATATGCCATATTGTACAATACTTTGTAAGGACTAGGATGCAACAATACGCTACCAGAGTAAACTTGAACTCGAAAAAAGAAAATCAATTGAAAAAAAAACTCTCGAAACATTGCGCGACGTAAACTGCCGTATATATGTTAATATATGTTAAAAGCAAAATAAAGTGTATTTTTCTAATTTCTTGTTTTAATTGAACATCCTAAATATTACCTTAGCCTTAAACATTTTGTTGCAAATGGACCAAATCCGGTAAGTTTTACGGGCTTCTATTTTGAAATAAACCCTGAAAGAAAACTATACTCCGAATCAATATAACAAATTTGGTACGATGGGTGGTTCATAATGCGCGCGGGCTGGATTACTTCTAGCGCCGCCAAGTGGTGAGAACCGGTAAGGGGGCGAAAAAAACGCCGGAGTGCCAGGGGGCTGGTCTGCCCTAAGTCCATGAAAGGAATGAAACCAAGGTTTCGCTCAATGGGTTGCTCATGTACCGAGTATTTTATTGCAGGTCCCACTGCAATCGTACTTGGTTTCATTCCTGGACGGACAAAAAATAAGCTTAGACAGGAATAACTATCAAATCTATCTATCAATTTATCGTTGAAACAAAAAATCCCCAAGAGGTTATGCTCAAAATATCGTTGCGAACCCGAGGTTCCCTAGTTCAAACATCTAATGCTTTCGGACAAAGTTTAAAAAACCTCGGAAACGGGCTCGGCGAGACTCTCGGAAAAAGTTTAGGAAAATCTCGGAAACGGTCGCGGCTAGACTCTCGGAAAGAATTTAGAGAAGTCTTGGAAACGTGACCATGCGAGACTCTCGGCGAGACGTCTGACCAACTTTTTCCACGCGGGAACAGTACAACTATAAGAAAAATACAAATAACATGACATTTGAAATTATTTATATTCGACTTATATTTAGCATACATTGGAAATATATTTCAAATACAATTGAAATGTATTTTTCATATATAAATGATATATTTTAAATAGAAAAAAGTTATATATAGTATTTACATCTCAAATATACTGGAAATATATTTTTTATATTACAAGTGTAATATTTTCAAGCATTACTCTTCTCATTTAAAAATGTAAAGAAAACTATAAGAAAATACATTTTAAGTATATGCTAAATATAAGTAACATATAACTTTTTTATATTAAAAAAATATTATTAATGTACCCCCAAAAATATCCCTGATAGTCCTTGGGAATGTACGGAATGAGATTGACCTCGTGTTTTGAATAAACGCAAAAATGGACAAAATTGAAGTGTTCTTTCAAAACGCGAAATCAACCGCATCCCGTAGGCCCTCCAAGACTATCGGTAGTGCTTTTTATTCATTGAAATGTATGATACAACGTGCGATGGGTTGCAAGGCTGAGTTCGACCGGACCCATTTTCAAATATTGATTGAAAAGTTTCGATATACTGTGTGAGCTCAGAGATCTCCGTCTCAGGAGCAGATCTCAGAAAAAGCGAGCTCATAATTAAAATGTATTATGAATATTCCTCCTCTAGCCTCGAATAGTCTGTGGAAAGAGATTGATTTCGCATTTTGTGTAAACGCGTCAATTTTTCGCATTCAGTACGTGCTTTAAAATGGGCAAAATCAATGGGCTTTTTCAAAACGAGAAATTAATCTTTTGTGTAGGCTCTCCGGAGCTATCGATGTTGTCTTCGAGGGTATATGAAAAATATATTTTAAATATGAAAAAAGTTATGCATTTATTATATTTAGCATATATTTAAAATGTATTTTTCTTATAGTTTTGGGTATACTTTTCAGTTAGAAGAATAAAACTTGAATTTTATTTCTAAAGAAATTAAGAAACAATCAGAGTTCATTTTTTCATTATAGATACCTGATAAAAAATTTAACTCGGCAAAGCATAACAGTAACGTGTATTAAGAGAAACCATTCGATTTCGAAAATCCATTCATTCCAGATGTTTTTTTCTAATGATGTAAACAATATCGAATATTTTGTATTTCGTTTGAGGTTAATATAATTCTAAATGAATTTTCTCTTGCACCTAAAGAATTAATTGATCGTGTTTTATCGATATTTTGGTGTATTTTCTCTAAAAGACCATGCAAAAATATCATTTGATACAACCATTTTTTTGGGCGGTGATCATGTATTACCTCTTAAGTAATTCGAGAAATAAAATTTCAATACATTTGAACATTCCATTCAAAAAAAATAAACATTTTGAATCGCTGTTTCAATATTTATAATTTATAACTTTCCGACGTTGTCGTTGTTTACAATCAATGTTTATTCTACATTGACAATTTATC